>JBBPJQ010000048.1:0-60088 GCA_038088795.1 Boletus rex-veris
CTACAGATTGTCCCCAATAACCATTAACAAAGTCTTATCTAATCAAGTCATATGATCCATATCACATGTCTAGTCATGTGACCAGTCACATGACCTTATCTCCCTTATCTTGGCTGTGCTACACATGGTATCCTCATGCTTGCCTCATGCTTTTCCCTTTGACTCACTTTCCCTTATCATCCAATCACATTGCAGCATCTTATCTAGGCAGTGCTTATCTGCTAACTCATGGCTAACTCATGTTAACCAGTCTACAATATATTAACTCTTTATAGAATACATGGCTATGTACATAGCTATGTACAGCTTGGTCTGTGCCCCTATGTTAACTGTATAAATACTATAGATCAGTAGTACTTACTCTCTAGTCTAGTTCTTTTGTTGTTTCCCTTTCCCATTTATGCCAATAGACTCCCTAGAAGGTTCACACAACCTTCCTAGGTCTTGATTAACAACATCTAGTGTTTTCCGCGTACAACTGAAGCCCCTATAGAAGTATAGATGGGTTTGGTTGTTTCATTGCATTGATGGAGGTGATAAAGTCTTGTGCTGCGTAGCTTGGGGGGTTGGGAAGACGGGACATATTGGAAGCCGCTGAACGGTGGCTGATTGAAACACATAGGGCTGGGAAATGTTATCTTGATAAGAATCACCGGAATTTGAACTCACATATGCGCAGTCCTTCCCAAGACCTTTAATACCACTGTCCCCATCACAGTCTCTTCTCTCTCCAAAAAGCATGGGTCAGGACTGTTGGATAGAACTCGAATCTCAGCAAGATATCCCTCACCGAATCGATGGCAGGTATAGACTTACCGAGTGTCTTGGGTCTGGGTCATTTGGTATTGTGTTCTGCAGTTCCTCAAAAAGCTTGCTAACGGAAGTTTCCAGCGACTGTTTACAAAGCAATGAATATCATCAACCATTGTAACTATGCAATCAAGTTGGAACCACTCACCAACAGAAGGTCTTCGGCCATGGAGCGAGAATGTATTCTCACTTGACTCGGTGAACATGCACCCATTGGCATTCCACGTGTTCACTGGATTGGCTGAGAATCGAACTTTGATGTTCTTGTTCTCGATCTCTTGGGTCCAACTCTACAGGACCTCATCAAAATACAGACAAAGTTCAGCAGCATCACCATTCAATACATTGGTGACCAGCTAGTAAGTGTCGTGCAAACACAATTGTGAGGTGCACTCACTCCAAAACCATCTTCAGTTGTCACGCCTTGAATACATTCATTCACAGGCTTACGTTCACGGTGACATTCAACCACAGAACATCCTCACGAGTGTTGACCACTCTTGGACTATTTTTCTCATCAATTTCAGTCTTTCCAAGCCCTACTGTCACCTTTCAATGGGTGTTCACATGCCTTTTCATCAGAAGCACAGCTTGAATGGAACACCAGTGTTCACCTCCATCAACAACCACTTGAGAGGCAAATCAAGTCACCATGATGATCTTGAGTCACTCATCTACATCCTTATATATCTTCTCTCTGGATCTCTTCCATGGCTTCAGGTCACGTGCTGAAACAAACCTGACTTGTCAGCTGTACTCAAGCAGAAGCAGACGACAGCTGTCGAGCAGCTGTGCCACAAATACCACTTTCCGGAACTATCAAAGATGCTCCTGTATGCTTGCATGCTCTCTTTTGCAGAATCACCCGACTACGACTATATGTGCGCTCTCCTTCAAGCTGGTGTTCCCAAGCCACTTGATGAAGTCCAATCACTTCAAACTTGACTCGCCATCGAGCAAGACCTTCAGGTTCACCATTGTGATTCTACCACCCTCGAGACAGTTGCACCCCACAATTCTGGTCAAAACCCACCTTCCACTTCACGTGTGCATCCTCACATCCCTCTCACCCAAGTTTCGGATGTTCGGCTGCCCCACAAACAAAAAAGAAAACCTGCAAAGGCAGCGAAACTCTGTGGCATGGCAGTGAGATTTCACAGATCTACTATTGCAGCTATTCTGACAACATTCGTTTAGTTGTAATCTTTTTTATGTTCAAACTTTCAGGACATTCATGGCCAGTAGTATATATGTATGTACTTTCTGTCATATCTACTTCAATCAGTGTGTTTGTACTTGAGGCGAGCTCGAGGAGTCAACGAGGACCCAACTTCAGTTTGGCTGAGCCGGGCGTTGTCAAAAGTCGACTAGGGCCAGCTACACAGGCCGTGCCAAGCCAGGAACATCACTCAGCTCGGCTATCAGAGTCGAGTTATGGTACAAGCCAGGCAGAGCCAAAGTCGGCTAGGTGATAGCCGAGTCACGGCAACACTAATCATGCAATGTTCATCTTTCATATTTCTGGGCATCAATGCACATGCTGTGGCACGTCTGCACTCATGTCAACGATTACCGATGATTTCAATCATGTACAATTGTGATGTGGAAAGAATCTGGAATTTACGCTGTGCGTATTTTGCGATTGAGAAGCGTGTGTATTGTGAATCGTCCATGATGAAACAGCATTGGATTGATGATCACATGTCATTGACTGGTAAGGGCAGGATAGGCAGAGAATATGGAATATGGTGTCACATAGTTCATAAGAGCTGTGAGGTGGAATTTGAATATTGGAGCAACAGCACTCAAGTTATCCGATTCAATTACATCCACTTTCCGGTTATTTTTGCAGAAAGTGGTGACCGTGCAAATGGTGCCATATGATTCAGTAGAGAGCTGATGATTAGCAGTCGAGTTGTAGTCCATGTGTGAGAGAAAAGAGGCAATAATATGTATGTAGATGTCCAAATTGCTGGCCTCCCATCCTTGGGTCTCTTGTATGAACACGAGATGCAAAGCAGTTGAACCTGATATTACTCCACATGCATCTACAAGCATATTCATGAATCCATTCAGGTTGTTGACGAAACATTGTGCAACTGTATGCAGCTGCATGTGATACAGCATCGCAATGCCTTCATAGTGAGAGTGACTGGATTTGGCGAAGTTGGCTATAGTAGGAAAGGGAAGTTGCACAAGGATGGTTTCCTGGAGTTTGCGTATAGCGAAGAATTTGGCATGTGTGGTGAGTGGAACAGGCATTGGTTATGTTAGGAGACATTAGCCATGATCCACAGATTATCTAATTTTTAGGGGACATTGTGTAATTATCCCCTTTTCCATGACACAGTGAGCTTTATTTGTGGATCATCATGGGATCCGTGTCCTCCATGCAACACTTGATCGTCACTGGTTATATGCGAAGCAACCAGGCATTTGGTGGCATGCGCGCTGTCGAGGTTTTATACTCAACTGAAAAGAACTCACTTGCGATCATGGGCATCGAGGAGCTAGAGCATTGAAAAGTGAAGCGAGTCACCTATGAACACCCTCTTATCACCATGATGCATCTTATGGTAGTATTTGATGCCACTCTTCAAGAAGGTGCTGTAGGGGTGATAAAAACACCCTTTCTTGTGATCAAACAAGCTGTGGCTTCAAATGAGTGTGTCGATATCAAAGAAGTCGATGTCCCTCACATCAAGAGGATCATTGATGAGTACGTCTTGTATTATGGTCTGGAAAGCAGTTAACAATTTGTAGACTTGAAGATGGTCAGCCTCCGATTGATGATACTTGCACCAACAAATTGGTTATGGCGTTTTATGTAGCATCCGGCTGTTATAGAGGCCTTTTGCCTGTTGTTGTTGCAGCGTCTAGTGAGGAGAATTTTGACCTTCCACATATGCAGTTGCTCATGAATAATGCTCAAGCAGTGGGCTCCATCAGCAAATCTTCACATTACTTAGTTACACTTGGCAGTACTTAGTCATTCTTGCCAAGTAGCCAAGCAGTGTCAGTAGTGTTAAGCAGTGTAAGTAATTCTTGTCAAGATCACACTACTGGTTCAAGTGTGGTTCAGTATATAAGTAATTAAGCAGTCAATATAATATTGCAAGTGAATCTGTTACAAATGTAAGCAGTACTAAGCACTCTGCACAGTAGTACACTATTGTCAATTTTCTGTCAATCATCCGTGCGCAGTCAAGCACAAACCACGGCAGGAACTGGAGATGTAGCTCAGCCTCGATCTCTTCATCCGGAATTGTGGTTTCAGGTCTTCACCTTGCTCAATGCAAAACTTCTCTGACAAACCTGATATTTTGTGTTGGGTCTTTGGAAGGATGGATGGATGTTGTGATTGTCTACTGCATTCACAGCCATTTTGAGGGTGTTGGTTGCACGCTTCTTAGTTGGCCTACTATCAAGACATGCTGTCCGTGATGCCAATTTCTGTGGAAGCATGTCAGAGAAGTTGTGTGGTGGTGCTGGGCTGAACAGACTGATTGTGTAATATGCTGAAGCTCGGTATGATGATCCATTGAAGGAGGACGCTGACTAAATTGGTCTGTCAGCAATGTGACTTGGATACTCACGACACAAGCGCAAGGGCCACTGAAGGGTTGTCAACAAGGGAGGTCGTGGCTTGGTTGCACGGACGTTTCTTGGGATGAGGTGAAGGGGAATGATCTATGCAAACACAGTGGCATAGACATGGCACAAATAGCAGCTTCGCTTCCAAGATGCAGACTCAAGAATGCCTTGTCTGACCCACCACCCCCTCCTAATTGGTTCAGGTTCCTTGAACCGCCATTCGGCCAGGCTGACCGGTCCAACTTGCGTTGATTCGGCAACTGGTTGTGTAATCCTTGTATCCAAGCTCAAGCAGGAATGGTAGTATTCACAGAAAATGAAAATGTCGCTGATGGATGGTAGGCATCCAGAAATGCTGCTTGTTGATTGTTGAACAACAGGAAGAACCTGGGGTGAGGTAAACATTCCCCAAACCAGAACCGAATAGTGTAGAAGAGAACAGAGATTGCTCATCAAACAAGGAAGTTGCTGATGATACTATCTTCGACCCCGGTAATAAGAGAGTTTCATTTCGTAGGGGAAGCTAGCCACTGTCGGGTGCTTCTCCATCACTAGACCAGATGAAGGCCCAGGTGCGTCGAATCCAATCATTGCAATTGCTTCCTGGTCCAACAACCGTCAACCCTGGTGCACCAGGGTCTTGGGGGGGCAAAAGCCCATACTTCGCAAGTTCCAGGTCATCCAACATGGACTGCAAGACATGGCATTCAGATTCCCGATGCTGGACATGGCAACACCTGCACCACTTACTTCGAGATTTAGAAACTGCACGTCCAGATTCCACCCCCTGTGGACAAAATGTCTCCAACATCACATCAATTGTCTTTGTTCCTCCTGTGGACACTCTTTCACTGTCTGACCCCGAGGTCGTCACAGATGCATTCCTGTGAATCTGTTTCATTGTCGGGTTCCTCACGCTTGAAGCGCCACAGATTGAGATACCCTACATGGGTGCACTGGCTGACTGTGTCTGTGTGGCGAGCTTAAATTCCACCCCATGTCCATAGCAGAAGTGAGTGCAAGGCGGCAGTGAGAGTGAACAGACAACAGAGGTAAGCGTGGTGTTAAAAATGCAGGAGATAGGGATTGTGAGACATCGAAAGAGTAAGGTCTTGTATCTTCACAAATATGGAATCTTCTTTGATGACATAGGATTGGGATTCGGGGTTGTACCAGATTTTGACAGCAGCAGTGATGGTTCGGAATGACCAATGTGAAGGCTCAAGGTCACTGGGTTTCCGCTGATCGATATGGAAGATCTGGGTGGCATTTTGGATGATATGCTGGAGATTGACAAGGAGGTAGTGCTGTGAGTTCATCTGACCTTGTTCAACATCCTAAATGGCACGCGCCAGGGATAGTCTTCAATCCCGGGTGAGGTAGGGGGAACACCGATGATGCTGGGGATGTTGGCTGTTATACTTGGCCTGGATAGGGACAAGTGTAGCCTTGAAAGATGGTTCAAAGAGTTCAGAGGTAAAGTGTGCACTTAATGGTAGCACGAAGTCTGAGGAAGACACTCCACTCAACAGTGGGAGCGACTGGTTCAAAGGTTCAAAGGTTCAAAGTTCAAAGGCGATGAATGAGTTGTTCGAAGGAGTCTTAGAATAAGGACAAGGTAGATTCAAGGAGATCTAAGCTAAGAGTACATGGTATCGATATAAGGGTTTATATACCCGTGTACAAGTGTTAAGGGCAAGCATAGAAGGTAATGGAATATGGAGGAAGTTAGTCGCTGACGAAGCAAATGAGATAAGAGATAAGAAGATAAAGTGATAAAGTGATAAGGTCTTATGAAATGTGGATGAGTCAGCGATGAAGAGAAAAGAAAGTCCCAAGACGAGGATCGAACGTAAGAGTACAAGTGAGAGAAAAGAACGAGTTGTAACATTACCCCCCGACTAGATCTGAGACAGCGTCGAAAGACTACTGGTAAAGACTAGAGTAAGAGAGACCTGGGGAGCTGGTGATTTTAGCGTAACCTTCTTCAGTGATAGGATCATCATACTGTGCATTATCATACTCTGGGGAGTAGGTGCGAGGAGGGGGAATCGGGAGTGCTTGACGAGAACCAGAAGAGCATGCAGACCGGTAAGACCGGTTTGAAGAACCACGAGAGGAACCAGAAGACAATGACAAAGACTGTCGACGAGGGGAGTGTCTCTCTGTAGAAGATGGGATGAGGTGACGGGCGGGGGCAGGGCCATCAGATAGATGACTGGCCAGAGAACCGCGGGTATGGGTGGGACCAACAGAAGAGAGTTGGTTGGCTAAAGAAGGGCGGCGAGTGACCATGTGACAAGAGTGCTGGTCATGTCCAGGAGCCCATTGGTGACAGCCAGTAATGGGGCACTGGTAAAAGGGACAGTTGCAACAAACATGTCCAAGACGATGACATTGAAAGCAAGTGTCGGGGTAGTGTGGGTCAGAGGGAAGGAGTGGTTGCCATTCTAAAGCGCTGTAGAAGGGAGTGGTTCGGTTATTGTGAGATGCTTCAGCACGATTTAACATTGTGATTTCCTCAGGGGAAAGCGGGGAGGACAATGCAGAGGGAGTAGATGGGGGAGTGATTTCCATGGTCAACGTGGGATGGTCAAGGGGAATAGTTTGAGCGGAGGAGATCTGAGCGGCGGCGAGCTCTAGGGTGTATCGATCAACGTCGACAAGGAACTCTTCGAAATGCATTTGATGCATGATGTGCTGGAGGTTCATAAGGATGTTCGCTTGGGTGGAAGCGACCCATTGCCTATCCAGAGCATGAGTGTTGAACACAGTGAAGTCATTGGTGACGAGGGAGAGTCGTTGGGTCTGAAGGTACGCATGATAAAGGGCAAGGAACACGGAGTTCATGCCCATGTGGGCCTCAAGGGGAATGGCAAGACGGGAATCTAGCAAATAGTGGGAGAGGTTTCGAATGTATTGGGGGGAAGGGATGCCAGGTCTAATGTTGACAGCATAAAGGGGAACATCTACCGCGATGATAGGGGCGGGTTCAGGGAGTTCTGGGGAAGGGGACTTGAACATGATGGGTGCGATCGGAATGGGGGCAGGGAGAGTAATCAGTTCTAGGATGGTGGTGGTTCCGGGAATGTTGGATGGGTAATAGGTGACGGTGGCAGAGGTATTCCATCCGGGTTCAGCGACAGTGGAAGAGGGGGAGTCAGGAGCAGAAGAAGTGGAGACGGAGGATTCGGTAGAGATGGAGAGTTGGTCCAACAACATGTTGGTTTATGATAGAGAGGATGCGGGAGGAAAGACGGAGGGGTGGAGTCTTTTATAAGCCAGGAGAGTGGACTTGGCGTTATTTAAGTTCCATTCTGGGGTCCAGGAGTCTTCTTCAGCAGAGTATCCTCTCCATCGGATCAAGAATATGTGGCGAGATGGAGGTCTGTGATGGCATAAGATCTTCTCAATCTCATATTCTTCTTCTCCTTGGATAAGGTCAGGTGGTGGAGAGGGGAAGTTCGGGCTGTGTATGCTGTTTTTGTGATAGGGCGATAAGAGAGAAGTGTGGAACACGGGGTGGATTTTCCAAGTTTTCGGTAAGCGGAGTTGGTAAGTGAGGGGAGATAGGACTTTTGTGATGGTAAAGGGTCCTTCTCGTTTCAGATCGAACTTAGGGGTGGGAGAGCAGCATTTCAGGTTCCTGGCTTCTAGCCAGACTTTGTCTCCTTTGGCAAAGGGGACAAAGCCTCTGTTTCCTCAAGCAGCCATAACTTGACGGGTGAGTTCGTGAGCAGCGAGGGCTTCGTTTCTAGCGGCAGTGAGGTCTCTGAGGCGTGATTCTACAGCAGGGATGTCGGAGGTAATGAGGATGGAGGGAAGAGCACGAGGTTCATATCCCATCATGAGATAGAATGGAGATTGGTTGGTGACAGAGTGGGTGCGGTGATTGTGGGTGAATTTGGCATGAGTCATGTGTTCGGTCCAAGAAGCAGGGTTATTTCTGCAGTAGATGCGTAGATAAGTTTCGACTTCTTGGTTAACATGTTCCGTTTCGCCGTCTGTTTGGGGGTGATAGGCAGTGGAGAGGGCGAGGTCATAATTGAGAAGCTTCCCTAGTTCCTTTGCGAAGGCAGAAGCGAATTGGGGACCGCGATCAGAGATGATCTTGTCATACAATCCGAAGCGTTTGTAGACTTTGTGGAAGAAAAGGGTAGTGATACCCTGAGCGGTGACGGTTTTCTTAGTGGGACAGAGAATTACCCCCTTTGTAAGCCTGTGGTCGACCACGACCAATAGGGAATCAAAGCCGGCGAATGGGGGTAGATCGGTGATCAGATCGCAAGAGATCTGTTAGAAGGGGCGAGAAGCGGAGGAGCGGATCGGAGAAGTCGAAGGTACCATGGGATGGGTGTTCGCTTTTGCCTGCTGGCAAGAAGAACAGCCTTTGACATATTCCTGGACAAACTGCGCAAGGCCAGGCCACCAAAACTCGGCGGCAACTAGTTGCCGGGTCTTCAGGTAGCTGGGATGGCCTGCGGAAGCATGATCATGACAATGGATCACAATGGAGTGGCAGAGGGATTCATCAGGGGGAACATAGACACGGCCTTGGTAGGTAAGGACGCCTTTATCAAAAGCCCAATCAGACAAGTGGGAATGGAAGACCGGGGGTATGGATCCGTCAAGGGCATGCAACACATTCAGAACGAGGGGATCATCCTTGGGAGGAGGATGAGACCTTCCGATGTAAAGCAGCATCAATGATGCAGATGAATAGGGAGTCTGGGAGGAGTACAGTTCCAGCATTGTCGGGTGTGTCTGGGTGGAGGTCAGGGCAGTGGGAGAGTGCGTCAGGACCAGCGAGAAGGCGGCCAGGGACATGGATCATTTTGAGGTCAAAGTCCGCTAGGTCTAGAAGCCACCGTGCTTGGCAGCAGTTAAGGTTCTGGGCCTGGCGGAAGTATGTAAGGTTCTTGTGATCCGTGAAGACTTGGACAGGGAAAGGAGAGCCATGGAGATAGTGTCGCCACGCTTTAAGGTCGCGGATGATGGCTAGGAGTTCTTGGTCATAGATATCATAGTTTCGTTCTGCAGGGGAGAACGAAGTGGACAAGTAGGAGCAAGGGTGCCAATCACCGTTGATGTCGGTCTGTAAAAGAATAGCGCCAGAAGCGTGTTTCAAGGCATCAGTAGTGATGGTGAAGGGTGCAGAGGGATAGGGGAGGTGAAGAACCGGTTTCGAGAGGAATAACTCTTTGAGAGAGTCAAAGGACTTTTGGCAAGCAGTGGTCCAATTCCAACCGGAGTTCTTCTTAGTGAGGTCAATAAGGGGATGAGTGAGAGTGGAATAGTCGGGGATGAATCGTTGGTAGAAGTTGGCAAAGCCAAGGAATGAGCGAACTTCCTTGACTTTGGTTGGGGTTGGCCATTTGGCAATTCCATCAAGCTTGACGGGATCCATAGCGAGTTGTCCGGGTTTGACGATCATTCCCAGGTAGTTGACTTCTTTTACAGCAAAGGAGCATTTTTTGAGTTTCAAGTGGAGGTCAAGTTCTTCCATGCGTTGAAGAACTCGTTTGGTGCATTCGGTGTATGTGGCTTCGTCGGCAGAGAAGATGAGGAGGTCATCCATGTAAATAACGAGCCATCCTTCAGAGATCATTTCATGGAAGAAGTCATTCATGAATCGTTGGAAAGTAGCTGGGGAATTCATAAGGCTGAAGAACATGACGAGGGGTTCGAAGAGGCCTTTGTGAGTGGTGAAAGCTGCTTTCCATTGATGACCATCCTTAATCCGAACATTATTGTATCCCCATCGTACATCAAACTTGGTAAAGACCTTGGCGTCTTTAAGTTTGTCGACGAGGTCGGAGATCAAGGGGAGAGGGTATGTGTCGTGAACAGTATGTTCATTGAGGTATTGGTAGTCTTGACAGGGGTGTAGTTTCCCATCCTTTTTATTAATGAAGAAGAAAGGAGCGGCTTGGGGGGAGTTCAATGGTTGGATCTTTCCAGCGTGGAGGTTCTCGTTGATGAAAGCTTCAGTCACTTTTTGTTCATCAGGGGATAGGGGGTAAATCTTCCCTACTTTTGGTGAAAAAGAGTCATCGAGGTTAATCTCGTGATCGTAGGAGCGGGAAGGAGGGAGATGGTCTGCAGTTTCTTTAGAGAATACCGAGGAGAATTGTTCATATTCTGGGGGAAGGGCGACAGTGGGTTTGGCTTTCTCAGCTGCCATGGTGAGTTCAGTAGCATTGGTGAGTTTAGAAATGATGGGGGATCCGAGGGGGGCGAAGCGAGAGCCGCAGCGAATGATATGGTTAATGGAGTAGGCCTCCTTAGCTCATTGACAAAACTGGGATTCAGTTTCGTGTCCGAGGTATTCATAGAGATGGGCATCGTGGACGGCGTGGACATTGAGGTGTCGAGGGGGTTGAGGAGGAAGTTCAGAGATCTGGTGGAATCTCTGGTTCATGGTGCAGGTTTGGTAGAGTTCAGAGGATTCATCAATGGAGTCGGGGATGGTGATGGTTTGGCAAGCCCAATCGATGGTGGAGTTAGCCTTTCAAAGCCAGGGAATTCCTAGGATAACGTTTTCGTTTCCGCAATACATAACATAGAAGAGGATCTTGTGAGCAATTCCTTCAATGTCAATGAACATGGTGGAGGTGAAGTGGATGGTTCCTAGATTGATCAATGTTTCTAATGATGATCGGTTCAGGGAGTTTCTCAGTGGGGAGTTTGTGTTTTCGGACAAAGTCCCAGTCAATGCAGGACATATCTGCGCCACTATCCACTAGGGCATGGGCGTCGACAACTTTAGTAGTGTGCTCCAGATTGATAAGCTGAATAGGGAGTTTCATTGCTTTTGAAGAGGAGGATACAAGTACAGGAGCGCATGTAAGAGAAGGAGAGACTTGCGTCGAATGAGTTCTCTGTTTCAAAAATCCCAAGAGAAGTGTACCTTTCATACAGTAGTCTCCTCTTCATCGTCATCGTCCTCGGTCTCTTTCAACTCGGGGGGATCTTCATTGGCAGAGACCTTCTGGACTTGTTTTCCCTTCTGTCCTTTAGAGAAGTGTGGACACTCGTTGCTGAGGTGTCCGTTTTTTCGGCAGTGGAAGCAGAGTCCCTTCTCAATGCATCGCTTTTGCTCTTCAGGGGTGAGCTTGGTGACATGGATGGTGTCGATGTCCATAGCATTGGGGTCTTTAGTAGGGATGGGGGCAGGGATGGAGTAGGATTGGTAGGAGGTTTGGGATTCTCCGGTGCAAAGGCGAGAGACTTCTTTAGCCCATTCGAACTGGGTTTGAAAGTGCGTGGCTTTCTCATACCACTCAGTGATCTTAGTGGGAGGGGTGTCCATGGAGTAGATGCATTTCATCAATGGGTCAGGGAGTCTGGCGGAGTAGAATCCGATCAGGACATTTTCATCAGAGATCGTGGCAAGGGCGGCATTGCTTCTAAAGCTGGCTGTATAAGCCGCAAGGGAGGGGAAGTACTCTCCTCGTTTCTTAGGGTGGGGGAGCATTTGGGTGGTGGTCAGCCAAGAGATGGAGTTGGCAATGGTATCTTTAAGAACAAAGGATTTCTTAAAGGAGTTGATGAAAGTGGTGAGGGTTCTGAAGGAGATGGCCATTGCAGTGACAGCCTGTTGTCTGAAGGTGTTTGCCCAGACTAGGGCAGAACCTTTAGTCATATGAGAAAGGATGTAGGCGATCTTTTTCTCATCGGTGTCGTAGATGGACGAGTTTACATGGAGGTAAAAACAGACAGTGTTCAGCCATTGATCAGCTGTATCGGGGGATCCGTCAAAGGGTTCAGGGTTTCCAAGGTGGAGTTCTACGGGTTTGGTCATCATAGGAGTATGCAGTGGTGGGATAGGTGGAGTGGGAGGGGGTCCAAAGATGCATCCGGTTAGGGCGATGGGAGTAGGAGAAGGAGGGGTGGGGATACGAGGAATGAAGAGGGAAGCGGAGAGTTGGTGGGAGAGGTTTAGGGTGTCGTTGTCTTCCTGTTGGGAAGGTAGAACAACATCTGGGTCAGGGGAGAAGTTCTCATTGTTGGATGAGGGTTCTGAGGATTTGGAGGTTTCAAAGTCTCGAGGTGGTCCCCACAAAGAAGAGGGGAGTCTGGGTCGGTGAGCAATGGTGGTGCGGTACTACGGCGATGGTAGCCACAAAGAGTAGCTTAGATCTTTTGTTACGCTTGGTCTGGATAGAGACGAGCGTAGCCTTGAAAGATGGTTCAAAGAGTTCAGAGGTAAAGCGTGCACTTAATGGTAGCATGAAGTCCAAGGAAGACACTCCACTCAACAGTGGGAGCGACTGGTTCAAAGGTTCAAAGGTTCAAGGTTCAAAGGCGATGAATGAGTTGTTCGAAGGAGTCTTAGAATAAGGACAAGGTAGATTCAAGGAGATCTAAGCTAAGAGTACATGGTATCGATATAAGGGTTTATATATCTGCATACAAGTGTTAAGGGCAAGCATAGAAGGTAATGGAATATGGAGGAAGTTAGTCGCTGACAAAGCAAATGAGATAAGAGATAAGAAGATAAAGTGATAAAGCGATAAGGTCTTATGGAATGTGGATGAGTCAGTGATGAAGAGAAAAGAAAGTCCCAAGACGAGGATCGAACGTAAGAGTACAAGTGAGAGAAAAGAACAAGTTGTAACATTGGCGGTGTGTAGTGGCGGTGTGTCAGGAGTGTATGAGTTTGGGAATACAACAGAGAGGTAATGCCATGCAAGTCCATCTGACCTTGTCCGACATCCCAGATGTCTCGTGCCAGGTACACTGAGCTGCCAATGATGCTGGGGATGTCAGCAGCGTGTAGGTGGTGGCATGTCAGGGAAGTGATGTCGTCATGATGCGATCTCAAAAGCATGGTGGTCAGCATATTTATTGACATAATATGCATGGAAAGTGTTATATAACTGATTGGGTTGGAGGTCAACCGAGACTTCTTGACAGCCATAGATAGGAATAAGGTGAGCAGCATGGTACATCGCATCCAGATGTACAACAGAGATATTCGGCTGGTGGCGTGCATTGAAGGCAGGATGAACGGTCCACATGCCAGTATCCTCATCAGGCTCATCCCCATGCACAAGCCAGCGGACGAGGGCACAAGGGTAATAAGTTCCCAAATGCATGAATGAGAAGAATACAAGAACACAAACAACATTGAGTCCCCGCATGCCTGGGAGGGTCGGATCTGTGGCCACAAAAGCACAATCTTTCCATGCTGGCCCATTCCTCCACGAGGGGCAACAACAGATGATTTCACATTTCATCCCATAAATACCACTAATGTCACTTGGTGCATAGAAGGTCGTACTTGCAGAATTGAAGACATTCACTTTGCTGTCATACCATGGACATTCCACCAGTGGTATGTCTTCCAGGTTGTGAGGGTCGTCTGGTTTCATTGAGTGGTGCAAGAACTGCCAGATCATTTCTCGCAGCTGTGGTATTCCAAGCTCATCCCGAAGCTCTGATACTGTGTGTGCTCGCTTTCGTTCTGTATCGTCAAAGCATTAGTAAATACTCAGTTAATAATACCTTACTTACGAGGTGTGCGTGTGAGTACAACGTGAGCTTCAATATTCATTGGGGTATTGATCGGCTCACTATCCTCTCCATCCTCATCTTCATGTGCAAGGGCTTCCGTAGACCCCTGAGCATTAGGGTCGACTGCGCTGTTCTCCAATACATCTGATACACAGGTGCCCAAGATCATTCTGCGCTTTTGAAAATCAACACGGCATGCAGCTAATTTATCTAGTCGTTGGTTCGTAAGGAGCATCTGACTGAGTGCATTATGGCGGTTGGAATGACAATAGGGCTGCTTGACAGCTTTGATGTGTTTTGATTCAGTGATAGAGGAGCATAGACCATTGGGTGCGCCAAAAAGTCAAATCATGTCTGGGTAATGTTTCATAGAGTGTTGTTGAGGGAGATTGAACAACATCACAACATCAGGCTGGAACACTTCACAATGTTGATGAAACCGATCCAAGGTTGCCTGGATCTCGGAGAGCGTCTCGTCTGTGACAACGTTGCATTGCACAAGGTAGCAGAATTTGAGTAAATCCTGAAGAGCGTGAATCATGTCTTGTGGAATGTAACCTTCGACAGCAGGGACATATACCTGTTAAAATTAGTAAGGTTTTGGGTGCGCAGGAGAATATGACTAACATACCTTCATCAATGCCTTCGAATCGTCGCCTGTCCATTGCTTGAAGCAACGCCCTTGAGGAAACTGCCTAAGTCCCAAGAATGGAGCCACAGCAGTAATTCTGTGCAATCATATCACAATGATCTCAGTGAAACATGATTGTTATCAATGATCAACTGACCTCCAATCAATATCGTCAAGGATGGCATCAGCGTCTCCCCCGTAGGTCTGGACGATATATTTCTCCATCCAATCAACTAGATGGTCCTTGAATGCACCTTTAATGATTTGATGAAGCAGGTCTGGTGAGAGTAACTCGTGGATATCAGCCTGAGGGAAGTCATTGATGAATGGCTGTGGCATGATCAGCAGAACACTCAATCTAGCGGTGATGTAAACATACAATGAGCTGGCTCACAATACCATATTCATCCCACAGATTGGTATGGACAAATGATTCAACAATCATTTCGGTGTGCTCACGACAGCGAAAGAGAGCATCCTTGCTGAGGTCGTGACGATCAACCAAGCACCTTGATGGCAACTAATTAGTTGGACCAGCTGTAGAATGGTCTAGCTTACTTTGGACACCACCTGTGGACGATGCAGGATAACAACACTTGCTCCTCATAATCAGCTATATATGGCCCAAGCCCAAAGATGACATGGTGATAGTGCCCATCACCAAAGCGCGTGACCTTGGGTGTGGTCATACCAGGTTTGAGCAACTGTAAAATCAAAGCAAGTGATGAGTGAAAGAGCTGTCGTCGAAAGCAATGAAACTTGCTGGTCTTTGCATGGAGCTGTGTGGCTATGGGAACAAGATACATTAAACACCTAAGGATGCAAAAGTTAAACGGAAGCACATACTTTTGGGCTGTGCGAGGAAGCCAATAAGTACCAGGGCATTCCGATGTGCACACCTAACATTGTTGCATACATTTCCTATCAATAAATACAATGGATAGTAGTCGTTCTGTCCAGTTGCGACAGATACTGTTGTTTTGTCACTGCCTAAAATCACTGGGATGAAGACTGACCCATGGGTATTCACGTCTTGCACAATAATGTCCTGTAAATTGTTTAGTCTATCTTGAATATGATCTACAAGCCGCTTACCGCCTGCTTCCATGCCCAATCACCCGACATAAAATCACACCAACGATGCTCATCCAGCGCCGAGTCGTATTCCTGGTATGGCACCAGATCAATCTCATTTGCAAAGTCGGGATTGGCCAGTATATTGCAGATGACCTCTCGTGGATCACGAAAATGGATGTCATATGGATCTTTCATCCACGGCGGCACGTTTTGATCCGACTGCAGGCCTGTATACTTCATGGTGAAACTGTTCCATTTGACATCACCAAGTGTTGAGCTGTTGATCATCTTGTACAGGTCTTTGTGGCTGGTACAGATGGATTCCCCATCAACTTGGAGTAAGGAGGCTGTCCAAATATCCATAAGCTTGTCAATCTGCGCACCAGGCATCTGATTTTGTATGTATAGAAAGTCAGCAAGTTCGAAGTGAACAGGGCTGCGATATGTTCCCCAATCATCTCTGGATGTTACGACCGCTACTCAAGCTTAATGGACTTATTAATTTTCTTTCATTCTCAACCCCTATCTATTCCTTTCATGCATTCACATGCACCTCTTTCATATCTGCTTCATCGCTTCTATTCACACATGTGTATCTAATCTCCCACATCTATGCTTCTTATTCACATTAGATCCACACCGCAGCCTCATGCTGCCACATACATGTGCATCACACATGCCAGGCTATGTACACAGGTATATCACATGACCCAGTGTCCAACATATTTACTATATATAGCAGTAGCACAGCACGGTGTGTGCACACTTATACTTACTATATAAACCCCAATTCAGCACCAGAGAACACTAGTCTTGTTCTCTTGGAGTTTCCCCTACAGGCAACTCTACTTCTCTTCACTTGTCTTTTTCTCTGTGCAAGCGACCTAGCAACAAAGGCTTCACTTAAGTGTGAGTCCTTTAGGGTTGTTTCACTGGACTTCAACAGCAAAGGTTCAGGAGCTGCATCCCGAGGGAGAAAGCGTCTGCTAGCACCACAAGGTTGACCTGAGGGCAGGGTGCGTCATCAGTAGGTGCAACATGGACTTGCTACAACATACTCACCACTTAGGTGTGGGTGATAATTCTGATACGCCTTTTGTCCTGGGCCAACAAATTCTGCATCGAATTCTACATTCACATCTTGTGACAGAGTGGACGAGCAATGGGTAGGGGATGACAGGGTTTGGTCCGCTTGGGGGACATCCTGAGGCTCTTCTGGTTCGTGTTCACCTCCACCATGATTTAAATAGATGACAGGGTCATCAGGTGGAGAAACTGCTCAGTGAATAGAATTGAGGTGCTGCATCAGCCCTGAGCAATTTTTAAAACAGCGCAGGCATTGAGGACAAGGATATGAGAGTAGATTTTGATGATGGAGAGCGCCCCGAATGGGTGGGATGTCCTGACGAGGCATGCAGGATGTCAGGGATGTGAAACTTGAAGACGTGACCAAAAATGTGATGATGGAACTAAGGGACTAGTGTCTACTTGTGGACTCACCAACCAATAAATTGGGGACAGGCACCGCAAAAAACTTTTCTTCACAAATGTTCTGTCAGCTAGTTCACCACCACCCTACATTACACCCACCATGTCTACCCATAAGACTCGTCCTTCCAACATAAACAAGTGCCTGGGTCTCCTGGACGCTCCACAAAAGCGAAGAACCCCGGCAGAGAAAAAGGCCAATGACGAGCTCATGGCAAACACGCAGGCTGAGAGAGAAGCCACCACCAGCCAAGCTTTACACAGGGTCAGTGAGTTAGAGGAAAAGATGAAGAACAAGCAGGCTGCAGTCAAGGCCACTGTAGCCAAATGTGTTCGCCCAGCTGCAAAGAAAAGTAAGAATTCTTGCTCGTTGTTGTTCAGTACTATGGCCTGACCAACCCACTTGTGGGGCCCTGTAGAGCCATCTACCCCAGATGTCACCAAAGGAGCCAGTGAGTAAATGCAATAATGATCCGAGAACCTAACTCACCATAGTACAGAACCTCAGATGATTGGCAGAATGAAGGTATTGCCCAGTGGAGAGTTGCTGAACTCAATGATGAACAATGAAGAGGTGACAACAAAGGTGAGGAAGACGGCACCAAACACATTGCTGCATGAGGCACTCCACTGTGACATGGCAGGAAGAGATGCCGAAAAGAGAGGGAAGTGTGTCAAAGACAATGCCAAACCATATGTCCCTTTCCATCTTTCCCACCACTATGATGCTTTTACTGACTGAAGCTACACTTTTCTTCTGGAATCACAGAGCAGTGACTCCAGATAATGCTCTGATAGGTTGTATCCAAGGCTGGGCAGCAAACATTGGCCTACATGGAAAGAAGATTCCCGGGAAGATGCGTGCAAGCACAGCTACAAGTCCACCACCCTCCGAAACACTACTTGGCACCACTACACCTCCAAGCTCTGTCAATGATGTTGCCCCACAGGCTGAAGACGCCCTTGTTGGCGGGTTTGATGATAAAGAAATGGAGGATGACACCTTAGAGAGGGCAGCGGTTGGCATGTTCAATGAGGCAAGTCAACTTCCAGCGAGTCACCACGCACCTTGACAACAAATCACTCACTTAACCAAATTGTTCTCAGGACACCATCCTTGCCATCACCGTCACAGATGATGAGTCGTTGGACAATGCGGAGGCCCCTCCTCCCTTGCAGAAAAGGCCCTGGGCAATCAGTGTCACGGAGAACAAGAACAAGTTGTCAGACAACATTGAGGCCCCTCCTCCTTCGCAGAAAAGGCCTTGGGCCACCAGCGTCATGGAGAACAAGTCATTTGATGTTGGGGCCCTTCCGCTTTCACAGAAAAGGCCTTGGGCCATCGGCACCTTGGAGCGCAAGTCACTGGACAACATCAAGGGCCCTCCTCCTTCACAAAAAAGTAAGCCTTTGGAATTGGGCATGGAACCTTGACATGATACATTTACAGAAGACCGTCATGAGGAGAACCCGAGCAATGTGAATGGATCAACGGGATCCATTCACACCACAACTCAGGTATATATTCATATCCTTATTGTACATTCCCACTGTGGTCTCATGTGCCATGTCATACGTTCATGCCACCATCAACAAACACCCCCTGGATATTCAAATATTCACAGACAACTGTCACGAAGGTGGAACATGCTGCCAAATTGGTTAAGAAGGAGGTCTTGCACCCTACTAAAAAAGTCAAGACTGATCCGGAATTGTGCACAAAGAGCGGAGGAAGCAATGATGCCGTGATGGGTATGAAGCCAGCTGGAATCCCACCAGAATTCTTCAAACAGGAGACATGGAAATGAAAGGTCATTCCTACCCTGTGCCTTTGGGCTGCAGCACAGTCTGATATATGGGGTATATCCAAACAGCAAATCCTGAGCGTCATCAAGGACATCATTGCAGCAGCATATCCAAAGGACCCCAACTTATCTGAACAAGTGACCTTGCAGTTGAAACTCATGGCAGTGGTGAGTTACTAAATCCCTGGTAATATTGTGATCTGCATGTGATACTTTGTCAGGCATACCAACGACTTTGTGACTGGTGACATGGCGTAGGTTCAGCAGTGTTATCAATGTGGGCGAGCTTCTTCAGTGAACTGGATTCAGCCTCCGTTGCCAAAGAGGCTAAACAGTTGCTTGACCGGCATAGGTATCTTTACTTGGACTTGGACTACAGTGACGCGGTGAAAGCATTCAAGTCCTATTTTGTTGTGCGCTTGCTGACATCAACCTACCTCCTGCAAATCAAAGGATGGATCGATGTTCCTCTGTTGAACTGCCCAGCATTGCACCACAGTGGAATCTTGGGAATCTTGGGGCTCTGCGGATCTGTGGTATATGCCTTCACGTACTATCTGACAATGTCAAGTTTCACCGTGACCTATTTACTCACTTGTGCACTTGTAGCTTTAGCATGGGCTTCATATGATGGCGAATGACAAGCTTCAGCTGAAAGCTGATGCGAAAGGAAAGAGTCTCAAAACCCCTACCACAGTCAACAAGGCTTCGGGGAAGGTCAGCACGAATGCCTATGCACTCTCAGATCAGAACTGGGGTGAAGTCACACGAAATTTAACTGCTGCAGCTGGTCGGCGCACAGAGGATGAACTCAGGAGCATTGTGGAGACCGTTTGCTTGTTCAATCTCAAAGATGGCGGTGGCAAGCATGCTGATGAGTCCGAAGATGAATACACTCTGATCTGTACGCCTCAATATGATCCATGCATATTTTACTAACACGTTGTATTCAGAATTGCCAACATGTTCCAATACTATGTTCATTGCCCGTTGCTTCCTTCCGGGTCTGTCTTTTTTTCTACCATTTTTTCAGAGTGTCGTTTCAGTGGTTTCTGATTTGCCCGCTGCCCATGCATTTACTTATCGTTTTCATCCCGCTTGTTCATTACTTGAACAAATAGTATTTACTTAGTATGTGCTTGAAATAGAGTGTTTTGTCTACTACAGTCAAGTGTTTAAGTGTGTGATAAGCAAATAAAAGTAAAATCTCAGCAGAGGGATCTACTTAAACAACTTATTTTTACTTGGCCAGTTTGGTACATCAAGTGGAGATAAGTGTTAGATAAGCAAGGTTAAGTAAGTTGAAGATTTCCTGTTGTCTTTCATCATATCTATCAATGTTGATGGCAAAGAGAGGCTGTTCGTGTGCATATTTGATGAGCAGCTTCACAATAACAGACAAAACAATTGTTCGTACCTGATTATGGGGCTATGTCATGGATACAACACACTAGATCTATCAGAGGACAACATCATGGACTTTGTTGGTGTGCTCCATTGATATGTGTCTTTGGAACATGTTGTACAACTTGACTCAACAACAATAGGATGTGGGATGAGATCCCATGGGTTGGTTAACGATCTTCTGAAATGTGTACTTTGCAGGATGTCATTGACTTGTTCACCACTGTTTGTTGGTTTTTAGAAGTGTACATTGTGTAGGAAGAGCACGAGGGCATGTTATCATATGTGTACTTTGCAGCATTTCGATGAGTTGTTGCTTGTCCACACGCTTGTTTCAAGAGGTCAATTGTGTGATGAGGATGTAATGAAGTGTGAACACATTCAAACGGATGAAGTGTTATGTACTATACAATGATCATCTATTTTAGCTTTCTTTTGATAGGCCACCACGACCAGTTAGATGTGCAACCCAGTGATTTTGCAGTGGGCTTTCGCCACTTATACCTCTTCAGAATTGTTGCTGTGAAGCAACAATATTGTGGTAAGTTCCATTTGTACATGTTGCAACGACTGTTTATTGTCAGCATCTTTCATGTGGTACTTTGTTATCTTTCCTTCAATCACAACCAGATCATTCTTTTTCAGATCAGTCACCAAATAATAAGGCATGTCCTTCTTGTTGGTGAATACATCATGAGCATTGTAGATGTCTTCGAAAAGTGTCTTCAATGAATATAAATAGTGTTTCCGAGTCCCATGATGAAAACTTACAGGGGTGGAGGATCCTTTTTCACTTTGCCATTTAACTGCACGCACGACTCTGAAAGTCAATGAAAAGTTTAAAGGCATGAATTGTGAATGATAAGGCATAGATGCACTGGTCATATTCACCTGTTTGTGGGATAGACAGTCTGGAAACAAGTTTGTCGTATTGATCCGCGAGTGACCGCAACAAGGGGATGACACTGATTGAGGCTTGTTTTTCAGGATCACTGCTCCTTACGAACCATATGGTCATGATGTGACCAAGTGTCCATACAATAACAGGCTTGTTTGTAGCAGGGTTACATAGTTCAGACCGATGGTCAGCAAGCAGTAGAAAGCTCCCCCAGGTAGCAATTGGTAATAGTTTCCCAAGAGCATATACATTGGCCTCCTTATTGATATAGGAAGATAATGTTTGTAGATGGCTTCAAGAGATAAACAAAGGTGAAATGAACAGGATACGAATACATACCTGTGTAACTTCAGATCATAATGCGCAACTTGCTTTTTGTTGATCAGATTTCCAGTGGGATTAGGAATTATGGTTTTCATGGTGATCATCGCCGTGTTTACTTGGTTGGTGTTCTTCGGATTAATAGTGGTAGGGTGGGTATGATTGTTGCTCTGCGAGGCCATATCATTTGTTAAGCTTCCTCCCTTTGATGTGGTGGGACCATGTACATTGTCTGCAAAGCGTTGGACTATAATATAGTCCTGTGAACAGTGTGTCGAGGGGTCCAGCCCAACCATAAGTGCTTTCTGACCACTGTCATCTGAGGGGGGCTTGGTTTTCAATGACATTGTATCTCCAGCATGAGCATCCAATGAAGCAGATAAGTGGGGGGCGTCTTGTGCGCTTGCCGTGTCTCTTTAGTCATGTGAGTTGTAGTGAATTAAAAATTGAAATGATCAATAACGCACAATGTTAAATCTGAGTTTTCACTGCTCTTGTCAGGAGATGCCACTGGCACTGATTCTTCTATGTGACCCACAATCCTGATATGTTGATTAGCATGTTTAATTCAGATGATCCTCAAAACAACTAACTTATAATGCTTTTCAGTGATTTTGTTTGGAGTTGGGTGATCATCTCGTTTGGGCATTATGATGCCTGATAGGGATGACCGTCAAATTCCAAGATGATAGTTGCAAATGCATGAGTTATAAGAGTGACTAGAAGAAACTCCTATTATGCTACTCCGCTCGCGACGATGTAGTGACTGTTGATGTAGTGCACTGTCCATAGTTGGTCAGCAAAGTAAATAGTACATTAAAGGGCAAATTTCACAGTCACCTTAGGGCTGTACATGTAAAACATGTCTCCGCCCTGTTGAGTGGATGAGAATGTGCATGTGCGAAAAAAATACTAAAGCAATTTACTTACAATGTTTATCTGGAACTCATTCAGTAGTTGGGTGGTCTTCTCGTTTGGGCATTGGAAATGGAGGTAGGGGTAGATGATAGTGGGCAGTGCTGAGCCAACGTTGGCACCAACACATTGACTTTGCAAGACACCAAGAAGGTGAAATAGTGAGAAAAAAGATGAAACAGGGAGGATATGTTATTATGGAAGGGTGAGCAAGAGTGATGCTGAGTGATAGTATTTATGATCCTGGATTCCGAAAAGAGAGCCATGCTATCCGTTAGTTGGTGTGCAAAAGGATTGATAGGAAGGTGGAGAATGGAGCTGTCAAGAATGATTCCTTGACAGCCATTGAAAATTGTAGTGTAGAATATCAGTGCAATCCGTTTTACACAATGAATGGGGCATAAGCAGAGATGCTCCACTGCAACGCTGGTCGGCACCATTGACAAACTTTGTTGGAGACAGTGAGCAAGGGAATGGACTTGCTTGCATGACACAGTGGAGCACAGGATGCATCTGTTGGCTTGTAGATTGATCCATCACAGAGCTGAACCATTGTTTCAGAAATGCAATACTTGGCATGGCAGCAGATTTATACAAGTGCTATTATGAGAGTTAATCAGCATTAGATTTGTATGATCGACAGCTAACCATACCAATCAAATGTTTATGTAGAGGCATTGAGTGTGTGAGGATGGGTGGGTAGTGTCACATGATGGTTATTGAACCATTCCTGGGTTTGTGCATCAAGGTGTTGTAGGTGGACTAGCTCGTCTCTAAGGTCTTGTTGGAGCTGAGTGAATATTCAGTGGGAAGGGAACCAATGGAGGATGCCCAGGTGTTGCAAGCCAGTGGCACAGGAAAGCATTATATAAGCATGTTGTATCCCCCTTGCACTGGTGAGGTCAACCACAACCCTAGGCATTGACATGCCTTGTACTTTATAATCAATAAATGCCCATGCTGGAATTGATGGCAGCTGTGTTCGCAATATATGGATGCAATTACCCCTTGTCAGTGAGTACATGAATTGAGATGTTTTTGGGAATATTGGGATGACCAATTTTTCTAAGCCTTCCAATATGAGTGGCGAGGATGTGATTTTCATGTATGTGCAGACAGCCTCGCACCCTTCAGGAATAGTGTGGTAAACAATGTCTTTTACTATGCCCTGCGAGCCATTAACTATTTTGCTCCCAATGGAGAGATTTTCAGTAATCATGACCAGCATCCCTGGTAGAAGTGGCAGGCGACCCAAAGCATCCTTTGACCCAGTAGAACGGACCAGGAATAGCCATACTCGATTTTGGCCATGAATGAGTTTACCATCGATCTTATCAATCAAAAGTAAGCATGGTACTCCTGTTCCGTTATGTTCACAAATTGTCTTGCTTTAATATTGTTGTATAGGTCACGCAAGCGCCGCTTGCTGAAGACAACTGGGGCATCTTTCAACAATGCATACTCTGCAGGTGATTCGGCTTGAAGATTCTCAATAATCCGGCCTTTTAGAGTGTCATAGTCAGACAGGCCTTCATGCACGTTCACCATGCCCATCCCGACATGAAATCTATTGAGCAAGTCAACGTATTTTGGGTCCGTGAGCACCCTAACATTTTGTTTCAGCTCAACAACATATATCAACTGTTGCCATATCGCAGCTCCAAAAAGTCCTCAATGTCCTTGGATAGTACCTTCTGTTGTCGCCCGCAATTGCCCAAGTAACTCCGCAGCATACAATGCCGCACTTGCAACGGGTCTAAGTTGCCCAAGATCACTGGCATATATAACAGTGATCCCTCTGAATGGTTTTGTTGCTGCATCAGGTGTTTCTTTTTTCGCAAGAGCAATATGTTCTGATATTTGACATAGGAGTTCCACCGAGACCATAGAGAACTCATCGAGGATAAGGTACCATACATTTTTCCAAACGGCTTCGAGGTCCCCTTGTTTTGCTGCCATAACCTTCCCAGGCAGAAATGTTAAAGTGTGGATAGTATACCCCTCAATTAGGATAGCAGCACTGCCCATAGGTGCATTGAGGAGCAGATTTTCAGGACAACCACACCGCCTAAACAAGGCAACAATGGCCTTAATAATGTGACTTTTGCCTGAGCCTCCAATACCGGTGATGAAGAGCATCATCTGCTCCATGGAACCGGTAGTGAAGTGTTTGGCAACAATGTGGAAAGCTCGTGACTGCTCCTCGCTTTTATCCAGACCAAACTCCTGATGCACTTCGTTTATAGCTGCATCTAGTTCAAGCTTGCTCATTTGAGAGGGTGCAATGTGTTCAGGAATGATGACATCTATTAATGAATCAATTTCCAGGTGGGGGTTACCTAGAAAATGATGTTTTCGTGTTTCTGTATTGTCCTCTTCACGCTCTGTATGTGGTCATTTCATTTCTTTTTCTTTGGCCATTAATCGTGAATGACGTTTGATGGTTTGCTTGTGATCATCACTGATCTGCATGCACGAACCTTCAACAGTTTCTGCAGGTGATCCAGTACATTCACAAATCGATTCAACAATCTTGTATACTTCCACTTCATCGTCTGGCAATAAAGACGACACATGGTTCATATGGTTGATATCTGTCTCATTGCCAAGAGCGATACTGGCATCTAAAATGTTGTCGTCTTGCAGAAGGAGGTGAGACAGTGGACCACTGTCAACAGCCAACTTGGTCTCGTCGTTATCAAGCTCCTCGGGAACACCTGGTTGGTTGTTATTGGCTAAGCTAGCATTCATTGAACACCTGGTGTCTCAACATTCAGCATTGACTTCCATATTGCCAATTAGAGAAAGACAATATGGCGAGAAAGTGGTTTGCTCAAAAGCAATTTTCCAGCTGTCGTTAATGCAGTGAAGTTCATCATAAGCACACCATGGCTTAAACAGGAGTAACAAATATTCTTCATCATGCACATCATTTCCATTGCGTCTGGGCAAGGATTCCCCAAGAAGCACAGAGATGACTGAATGTGACCGAAGTGCAATGTCATGGCTGAGTGCCTGTGGGTGATTCATTGAAGAAAGTGCTCCACACAAGGACTGCGAATGCTTTGGCTAATTACTATCAATGTCCATTGGACCATTGTCAGAGTCGTCATTTCCCTCGTCTATATGCTGTGGGACAGGCTTCTTTGTAACCTACATACAAGCAATTAACAGTGGTCAATCACTTGTATTCATCATACCTTGCGGCAACGTTCGAAAAACTCCCAAACGGCAGTTGGTCAAATGACGGTTCAATGGATCAGTATTGGTAATCCATTACGTCACTGGAAACAGTTGCTTCACCTGATGAAACATCAACAATAATCTCTTCTTCCACAAGCTGTTCATTGACCACATCGTTATCCTCGTAGCTTGTGTTGTGGTGGTTGTAGTTGTTCAAGCAAGACCCTTTCAGAAATTCATAGAAACGGAATGATCGGAACTGATGGCTACAGTAATAGTCACCACCACCAACCAGGTAGCTCATGACCTGCTGATGCGAAATTTCTTGGCAACCCATAAGCATGTTCATACACTTTGTAATGAGATTGCAATTGTGTGCCATATGTGAGGAGGTTAAATCATTTTTGAACTTCTGTGCATGACTCTTCAGTGCTGCTTCTAATGTTTAAGCACCAGTATGGATTTAAAGGTCACTTTTTGTAATATAGTCGGTTATGTAGTATACCAAGGCTTTTGCTGCTGGCCCAGATCCAATGAATTTGATATCCATGTTGCTCTGCAAAAGAAACAACACGAAATCATTGAAATTGTTGATCCAGGGATGCAAATGGCACAGCTGAATTGACAATGTCTCCTCATCAAGTTGGGTTTTGCATTGTGTCTCCCCATTTATGCGCATGCGACAATTACCATTACTTCTGGGCTTGCTATTCTTCAGGTTTTTGAAACAAGTATCACTGTGCATGTGCCAGTTACATTTCACAGTGAGTCGGGAAACAAATGTATTAAATTTCTGCCAGAAATGATCCTGATCGATGTCGTTGACGAGGGGTGGTCGGTCAATGTGACAATCTGTTACATCTTCATCATCTGGTGGGGGCACAGTGTCTGTGCACGTGATTGGCACCAAGGTGCCAGGTAACTCGCAATGGATCATATCTTCAAACCACCGGAACACTGTAGCCCGGAAATCTGCATTGTCTACCATTTGCTCTCGAAGTTGTTGTGGGAATGGATTGCCCTTGAGCCACAGAAGAAAGTGGCAATGGAGAGTGCCTCTTCCCTGCACCTCAACCATACCATAGTAAGCTTTACAGTGGCCAAATAAGCCTTTACCATGACCATATTTGACAACGATCGAGAGAAAAGCATCCATTACATGATTGAATGCATGGGCCGCATGATTGGAATGGTCTGCGACAAATACCACGTGATTATAGACCGGAAGCGAACACCATGTTGCTTTATTGACACCCCCAAGAACACCTATCAGGACGGAGGACAGGTCGTGTGGATTAAGGGTTATAAAGAATGCCGGAGTGGAAAACCTCCGTATTAGTGAGTGAACCTTGTTATGTTGACACAGTTTGTACCCTGCTGATCCTTTCAATTTTTTTGAAAGAACCTGCAGCTGTTGAAGCAAATCGATGACCTCATGCTCGACCTCAGTGCTAGCCCTTGAATAGGGTTCATGGCTCCATTTATTAGTGATGTCGGTGAGACAGGGATGCAAGTCATGCAGTTGATTAGCAAGTGATGCATGCATAGATGCCTTCATCGAAAAGACGGACTGACAGCTGACCAGCTGCTTCTGGATAATATTCCAACAAATGAAAGGAAATGTGGTGTCCTGTGCGAATGGTGAGTTATGCTGGCACAAAAGACACTTGACCTGCACTTCAAATGACAAATGCTGTTCAGGAAGGCATGCGGGATGATGAAACCCACTGATCTCCCATGGATTCAAATGAGGAAAAAGGTATGATAGGAGGCCTGAATGACTGTCGCTCATGAATTGTGAGCCCATGTGGGAGTTCAGGAACCGTCCTCAATCCAGGGCGTAAGTGAGTGCATGGGCCTTCATAGACTCTCGTGAATGAGGTGAAACATCTCCAAGTGTATAGGCAACATTATCCATCACTATATTGTGTTGTAGTGCAGTCCAATCCTCTATCTCATCTTCTTCACCCACTGATGCAGCACTGTTTGACTGTCCAACATGCTCCACTTGCATAGATTGAAGGACAGCACAGTCAGACGATGCATCTGATGGGGTAAATAGAGCATTCAAATTATCTTCACTGTAATGAACACTGCCCAGACAATACCACTTGTTATGGTTCACCAGGAAGTCGATCATCCGCACCACCTTGCTTTTCTGGACAAGGACAGGTGCAAACTGCTTTAAAGTGTCTGCCGTAGGTTTTCTACCAGCTCCGGAGAATAGGACACAAACAGTGTCATGAATGTCATCCCTGCTCGGAGGTAGGACATCGTGTAATGGACCAGGATCTTGAGGAAATATGGCCACATTCCCGCGATTAAACTGCTATGCACTTTCTTCTGGGACATAACCACCGCAATGACCATGTCTAACGAAATGATGCGTGACAGTCGACAATCAACAGTGCAAGATGAGCAACCATTCAAAAGGCGAGGTGCTATCAAAGGCCTGTGAAATGTCCATTGGAAGATGTTTCCTACCATAGTACAAAAAATTGGCCAATGCAAACTTCAGTTGCCGTGAAGGGTTAGCACACAACAACCGCCAACACAAAGAGCACATGTAAATGGCCCCTAGTGTCCAATGAGAAGGCATACCATCCGGACAAATAATAGCCTTTCGATAAATATCAAGGTCATACAAGCTGGATAAAACCTCATCTCATAGACACTCATTCCACAGAACGTGCAACATCAATGGTGAGGGTGTGATTGCTGACAAGCTCTTCTTCGAAAACCCCCACCTGCAAACTGTGCAAGCAGATTCCTCAACAGAAGCAGGTGACAGCTGATCCTGCCACTCCCTGATAATGTCAAGTTTCTGTTCGAGTGAAGGAGCATCGGGAAACACAAATGATGATGGCTCTTCCAAGCGGTTGACACGCTCAGCTTCACGCCATAACCATCCATGCTCTGCATGTGACCTCTGCTGAGCAGGTCCAGTGGGATTCAGTTGACAACATGAGTGTTGTGAATTAGTGTTCAATTGCTGCAAATGCAGTCAAACACTGTCAATGTTTTGAGGAGCATCCAGTTGAATTTGCATCATGTCTGGCCAGGGCCATGTGATTTGGCCAAAACGAAGATACCATAAACTACAAGCACATGAACGGTGTGAACACAACAAGTCAATCAACATTGGACGTGTGTCACGAGATGTACAATGAAGTCCGTGAGCACGTGCGATGACCCACAACTGCTGTTTGACAAGAAACTGAAATTGCTTGATGAACATTGTGACACACGGCACGAAAACCAGAAGATCTGGCCCAGATGGATAGATGGACACCGGATCCACAACTTCGGATGTTACATCTAAAAATTGAAAATGTTGTCTCAACAGGCTGTAACTGACAAGTGATGCCAATAAAGGGGGGTGACAATCTGCAAGAATGCGGAAACCAGGAGGATGAGACACTACGAGACAGTCAAATCAAACAAAGGAACACATGAACGGACTCACTCAGGTGAACAACGAAGCTGGACAACCATAATAGGCCAATGATCACCAGTAGCAACAAGCACCAATCAGTCAATGTAAAGGGCTAGCTGAAATGAACAGCAGAAAAGCCCAACCAGACGACCTCTTCAAGAAGATTGATGAGAAAAGATAAATGGGAAACAGGCAATCTGCATTACCAGTGCCTTCTGTTTAGGAGGTTGTAACGTGAACATGAAAGTAAGGAGGCAAGAGCCTTCAAAGTGGCATGGGAAAGTGTCAAATTTTATCAGTAGTAACAATAACAAATCAGTCACACAGGAAAAGGGGTAATCTGCAAATGATAACAGGAGAATAACACACAAAACAGGATGACAAAACCTGAACCCTTATGGGTCCAGGAATCAGCAAACCTACATTTTTTCTGAGTTATCAAAATCAATGACCTTTCTGAGTTGTCTGATATGACTGACAGCAGTGCTATCAGTGCTATCAGTCTCTCAGTTCATAAGTAATTCATTGCTATCAGCATCCTCAGGGCTATCAACATATCAGCTTGTCAATTAATCAATGATATCAGTCCCATTAGTAGTCCACCCAGTAAGTCAATTGATCATCTGATCAGTCTTGTCAGTCTTGTCATCCCACCAGTCAGTCAGTCAACCAGTCAGTCAGTCAGTTCAATCTATCAGCTAGTCAGGTTGTTAGCCAATCAGCCAATTCAGCCAACCAGACTATCAGCTATGGAAAGTGGGACAACCATGCTCTGTATAAAGTAATTCTTGGCCCAAGGGACTTACTCTGAAGGGAAAGTGCTATATCAAGTACTAATAATACCCAAATACCCTTGTAAATTGAAAAGTGAAAAAACCCTTTCCATGGTATTGCTCTTTTAAAATGGCCATATCTCCATGGTGTGTGAACCAAATCACATGGCCTAGGGGGCATTTCTGTAGCCAAGGATATGTACTATTTATAACCTCACCAAAGCTAAGCAGGATTCCCATAGTGCTTGGTGGTGTGCTTTGCGCACCACCATCCAGGTTAGTATGAAAAGGGTTTTTGGAGTCACTGTATGTGCTGATCCTTAAATGCAGTGACCTCTTGCTCTAAATTTCCATCACCAAACAAGATTCGTCCCTGGTTGACTTTCCTGAATGCTGTTATTAGTGGGGATCATAATGTGAAGTTGTTGATACATACAGGTGTGTTAGGATTTGTGGGTCAGAAAGAATTGATGTGCTGCCTACATCAGAATGTTAATGACTTGAACACTAGATGGACACTAAAAGTAGCACCACATACCTTGGTAATCTGAAATATATACCTGACCACCTGTTGTTATGTACTGCACATCTTGGATGAATACAAGAAATTTGGTGGTCTTGAACCCAATGTCTCCAGGTCTCAGATGAGGAATTGCAGTGCTGTTGTGAATGAACTTGATGAATCCCATTGTAGAGATCCATAGTCCTCTAGGTTCATATCTGGTCATTTCACGATATTCTTCCAAGTCCTCCTCTGTTCGTCCATCTATTATGGAACATGGTTTGTATTTCATCCTTTACATTCTGTATGAAGTCTGGTTCAAGTCCGATCTGAGTTAACTTAGTCCGATGCCATATTCAGTCTATCTGATCTGAATTATCTTGGATTTAACACCAAACATGCCAGACTTCAGACTAGCAAGTCCGGACTTCCTTCAGACTTTGTTTGTACAGTCTCAGGACATAGTCATCACATCTAACGTCCCATACATACTGTTTGTTTCATCTCCTTATCACATTTTCCTTGGTTACTATTAAATCCAGAGTATGCTCCGAGACTATAAATATCTGTATTTGGATTTCTGAATACATCTTTCGCCCAGTTGGTGGATCATCTCTCTCTCATCTCACATCGTCTCAAACATCTCTGATATGAAGTCTGGTGCCCATTACACGACTTACCAATGCTCTTACTCAAGTCCTACATCCTCTATGCTTTCTCCTTTGCAATCTGACATTCAGGTGTCTCTCAGGTGTCCTTATCCTTATATCCTTGTTTCCCAACCATCCAAAGTCTTGGACTTCATCTAGGAGCCTCAGACTTCCTGTTTCTTGTTCTCCTGTTCTTCAACTTACATTAGAATCCCTTTAGGGTTGAACATATTGCACCCTCACATTCCTTTCTCTAGCTTTTGACCTGTTTGGCTTAGCCCAGAGGGTTATCAGTGACCCCTTGTTATCTACACTGTGTCGCCCAGATCATTAGTAGGGCACATGATAAGTTCTTCGGCAAGATGCATCATGCTGACAGTACCTGGTTTCAGAGCTCTGGGTCCTCCAGGGGCATTGAGTCATTCAGTGTAGGCACAGATCAGTCCAGCCTCAACAAAATGTACATAATTGAGGGATGTCAAAAGGAGGAGGGTCGACAGCCTCAGAGAGGCAGTTATAGATGTAGTTGTACGTCATGTTAAGAAGCACCTTTGACCAATACAGTATGTTGGCTTCATAAAAGAGCTTAGTCGACTTGTCAGCAAGTGACAGATGTTCCCAAGAAGGCTCTGGTTTTCCATTATGCAGTTGCTTGACCACAATTTCTTGGTTTGACCTTGATCCAAGCCCTATGGGTCTCAGAGGATATAGGTTGAGACATGCGAAATCACAAGTCTTGAATGTGCCAGCACTGACAAGGTCATCCAGTGAGTGAGTAAGACAGAGAGTACCTGTGAAGAGAACTGCAGTGTTGATGCTGAAAGCTGTATTCCCTGCAATCAGCTCTGGGAGGTTGCAAGTCATTATTGGAAAAAAGTCAATTGGTTTAAGATGCCATTTCAGCACTGAGCAAATATTGCTATGTTCACCTGCTTGCCTCTCGCTAAGTTTAAGTCTGTGCCTCCTCCAGATTGGAGAGTGTCTTTGAGGTCACTTGGGTCAGGAATTGTGAGATTGGCAGAAACTTGTTTTTTATGTGGTAGCGACAAATCAGAAAGGCTGGAGATGCTGCTAGAGGGGCCATGTTGTTGTTTGCTGGTAGTCCGCAAAGGTGCTTCATCAGATGTGTCCACTTCAGGTGACCCCTTCTGGGGGGCTATTAGCCCTAACTTTTCTGCATGAAGTTAGGGCTAATAGCCCATTTTAATAGGGGAGCTCCCTGGACTCCACTCATTTATTAGGAGCATGATAATTTAGCCTTTTTGGCCATTATGTAAGTACCCACTTAACCTATGGGACTCCCATAAAGTGAAACTCCCATAAAACATATAAAAATTTCACATTAATATCAATAATATATATATCATTCAGGTGGGACTCCCATCTGAGGGAGTCCCACACCTGGATAATAAAGTTATTTTCTAAATTGATATTTTGTGGTATATGTTATATTATAAAAGTGTAGTCAAAAGTGTACCAAAAGTCTAGTAAAAGTCTAGTAAAAGTATATAAAAAGTGTACCAAAAATGTAGTGAAAGTGTAGTGAAAGTGGAGTAAAAAGTGGAGTAAAAAGTGTAATAAAAGTGTAGTGATGTATAGGATGGTGTATATGAAAAATGTATATGAAAAGTGTAGAAAAAAGCATAGTGAAGTCTAGAAAAGTCAAGCTTTCCATGAGTGAGAGTGGAACTCCCATACAGTGATAAAGAGACATTCTATGGTAATAGTAGGACTCCCATGTCTAGATGGGCCTCCCATGAATAAGAGTGGAACTCCCATGCAGCACTAGTGAGACTTCGATGTGTCTAGATGGGACTCCCATATAGTACTAGAGGGACTCCTATATGTCTAGGCAGAACTTCCATGTAACACCAGTGGGACTTCCATGGAGTTCTAATTGCAGTCATCAGTGGAATATAATGGTAGTAAAAAGTCTGCTAAGATCAGAGAGAAAAGCTGTGAATGATGTCCTATATATCTCATTAATGTCAGAGACCTCATGTGCATGATCTATAGTGGTAGAACTCCATTCAATGAGGATGGGATTGATATCTGTAATTCTAATGAAGCCATAGTTGTTGTTAACATTGTGACCATCTTCCTCCTTGTATTATTTACATTTCCAGCATTAAAACTATTGGCAGAATAACCATAATGAAGTTTATCAAGGACAACCACCATCTCTACCAAAAAGTCAGACATTTTATAAGGAACACCCCCCTTAACACGAAATAGTAAAGAATGAAGTTCAAGGGAAATCAATGTGGGAAGAAATGGAGTCCCCATGACTCATGAGTGCGACCATATTTAGTGAGTAGAGTCAGATTCCAACCCTTAATAAAATAACCCATATGGAAAAGAACACATCCAATGATCATATTTATAAACAAGTAACCCAAGTTACTAGATATCAGAAGCACATCCACAGGCTAATTGTGAATTACAGACCATATAAGATATATATTGTGCCTCACTATCTGACCACTCTTCTTCAACATCCTCCAAGTAGTATGCAGCTGGTCCTTGAAGCCTTGAGGGGCCAGCTCCCATTGCACCAGTGACACCATATGAATATGCATTCATCATGGAAGGATATGATGGTGGAAAGAACTGGGGCATACCACCTGCATTAGGATACATGGGCATGGGATAAAACTGCCCATGTGTATTTCCCCAATGATTACTAGAGATCACAGATCCAGCTCTTGGCCATGGAGGACGAGTTTGAGCCCTAGCTTGGGTAGGCATTGCAGGTGGTTGAGATGGAGCTCTAGAGTGTGCCCATACCTGGATGGAAGAATGGGAAGGAGGATGAGCAGGGATCTGAGAAGATTTGAGTAGAGGGTGAGGTAAAGGCTGCTGAGGTGCCTCTTGAGCAGCTGGGGCTGGATGTTTCTCTACAAGATCCATGCTAACAGGCTGCAAAATGACATCATCATCATCATCTTGAGCTGGTGGTGGTAGCTGAGCACTATCACTCTCTACAGCTTTACCACCCATCTCATCATCATCTTCCACTATCCTCTTTTCAACCTTTTGATGCTTTGGTACAGAAGGCACCTCCCCATCCTCATCACTAATAGCTGGCAGAGAATGCTTGCTAGCCTTCATCTTAGATTTCCCCACTGGTTTCACATTGCCACAATGCTTCACTCAAGCCAACACCTTTCCCTTTGTTCCCACAACCAAGGGTATTCTCTGGTATTCATAGCTATTAGAAGAATGTTTTCGATCCTCTAAAAAAATTGTCATGTGAGGATTAGAAATCATCTGATGAACTCATACCTATAGATCATCCAACAATGTCAACCTCCTTTTCTACCTTTTCACCAGCCTTAGAATTTGATATATATGCTTCCACCATATTTCTAGTCTCCTTTATGATAAGGGACTTGAATGTGCAATTGATACCAGGAACTATGGCATCCTTATCCCAGTTGACCAGGCAAGCCTTTAAATCAATTGCATACTCAAGCCAACGAACCCAAGGGAAAGTATTGGGCTTCTTTCTAACTGATGAGTTATAAGAAAAGGCAGCTGAAAGCACTCTGTAAGCATAATACTGAGTAACCTGCATGCAACTCACCAAGTTTCTGGATGAGAATTTGACTAAGGCTTTGTCAAGCAGAATCTCTTGTAGAGGCATTAACTTGGATTGAATGCAAACACATTCTCCTCTAACCTCTACCCCAAAAAGAGCATGTGCAGCTGCTCTAAGGGAGGTTTGTGATAACTTTGTGGCCCTGTTGACAATGATTTAGCTTCTTATACAGAAAAACTAGTAAACCTTACTTGAAACAGGTTTCAAGCATATCAAGGACATTCTTTGCTGGCACACCAAGATTCTCCACAATAAAGTGGGCACAACCACTGCCTTCAAAGAAAGCAGTCCCTTTGCAACCTTCATCATCTAGCCCACTATAGATCACTGCTTCAAGGACTTCAATGTCCTCAACATTGCTGTATGCAGCAGCCTACAGCATAGCTAATGTCAAATTGATACCCCCTACCATGAGCTAGACTTACCAAAGCCCCAAATTGCTTTGCTGCATATTTGACTCCCTGGAGGGCAGAAGCTTGGATAACCTCATCATCAGGTCGAATCTGAAGAGACTGTTATAACTTGATATATTCTTCCTCATCAGCAGGATCCCATGTCTTCTTCTTCCACTTCTTGTACGACTTTGTGGCTCACCTTGTCCATGCATCATTTGTTTCTGGCATACATGCTAGTATCAGCCAGCCATGCTAAAAGAGTTGAAATAACACACCTTCACTTGTCTTTGGCTCATTGTAAGCCAGCCATGCACAATATATATTACTCAGACTTGGACCATGAGCCTTGTGGGTCATCAACCCAGCTTCCAGCATTTCGTGTGGATCTTCCCAACTTCTCTGCCAAGGTCTCTGCCATTTTCATCAACTCTTGACCAAAATCTCGACATTCAGTCTGTTCCTTCTGGAACATAGGTTCTCATTTCTTCTCTCAGATATCTCAATATAGAGTATGCTCTAGGTCTCCTACAGTCACAGGGTCTCTGTCAACATCTGCATTATTTTGATGTATATGGTACTGGTGCTGGTCATTGTCCTGATCCCTTTCATCCTTCTCATCATCCTCCTCCCCAGAATCCATATCCAAGGGATACTCATCCTCCACAGTATCTTTCTCAGACATATATTCTATGTCATCCTCGTCCTCCACTCTCCATTTCCCTTTCTCAAAATATTGATCTGGAAGATCCTCTTGTATATCCTGCAATATTGTCAGCTGACACAAGCATATATAGCATTCCACATACCTCAGCAATCTTGGGTGAAATTGTCACAGATTCCTCCCCATCCAATTCATCCTGCATGTTTGTTGTTGACCCTTGTATTGACATTGTTGCAATCTCAATACAAGACATGAACACCCATCAGATAGAATGTGGATCATGACATACTGTGTCCACAGTTCCCTCTGATGTACCCTTGAGAGCTTGTTGGACTTGATTCTCATCTGCATCAGGTGAGATGAAGTGTTGTGGATCTTGTAGCAAGCAATTCACTGCCTCATTGTCTTTCTGGGCCTCAGTGGCCTCAATCAAAGGTTCCTGTAGCACTTCAATGGGTGTCTGGAAAGTTGATATCACCATCTACAGAACTCAACAAGACAGCATACCTGCTTGCCCTGTTGTTTCTTTGCTCCTCTTGGTGGCCCTACTTTAAACACCTCCAACACCACATCTATTTTTTAATGTTAATGAAGTAATCAGTTGCATTGCTTGAACATACTTTGTGTTGCAATCAAAGGTGCTGCTGGTGCTTCTGATCCACCTTTCAGCTTGCCTTTGCTGCATGTGCCTAGTGGGCCAACTTTCATTGGCAGTGACACTGTGTACTCATGGCAGAGATGTGAGAAACCATAGGATGTAGAGACATACCCTGGGTTGATATATCATGTTCCTGTAAACATTTTGCTTCCTCTTCCTCCTTAGCTCTCTTGCATGTGAGGAGAACCATCAGTCACTGTAAGAAGGGAAGGGTCAAGTGGCATCCAGCACAATCAATGGCTTCTACCAGATTAGAGTATGAGAAAAGGAAATGACAATGCTGCTGTTCTGCCCATCAACTACACATGAATTGTTTCATTATAGATAAAGCTTCCCATTGACTTGCATCAATGGAAAGTACTCAGACTCAAACATGTATTCGATTTGAGCAACATCAACATGAGGATATCTACTAACCCATAGTGTGATAACTAGTCCTGGAATCAACACTGAATCAGAACAAAATATAACAAGAGAAAACACTAAGCAAACCTAAAAGCAACAATTGGACACAACCTGAATGAGGACCAAACTTGCAGGAAGTGAAGGGTAACTATAATCAGTCAACAAAATTTGAATGCATAGAACCGATTACCTTGATGACCTAAAGCACGCAGGTGGTTGGAAATTGGAGAAAGTGCACATCAGAAGCTTGTCAATGAACAACAAGGGTAGACTGCAAACCTACAGGTAACAATGGAAACCAATTGCAGTTCTACAGCATGTGGTTAGTGAAAATGGAAATGGAAAGTGAAAAAACTCGACAATACACTCGAGAGCACTGCTGACCAATGTCTTGCTGGTGGTAAAGATAATCATTAGCACAAGGGAATGATAGAAGGGCAACTTATGATGGTGTGTGAGATTGGCTGGGTGGTGGACTATGCAGTCCTGCCAAAGGAGCCAACTTCAACAATAAAACACTTCATTATGTGTGGAAAGATTCAGACAATGTATGTCATGCTGAAAATGTCCCAAGTCACAATGTGTGTTGCAATTATGAAGGGGCATGTGAAGGGGCAGGCATGGGCATAGAGGTGTTGCTAACTGTTGAGTGCAGGGACAGAGCCTCAGGTAGAGGGAGAAAGTGTAGGGAGATGAGGGACGAATGAACAACGGAAAAACAACAGAGCCATTTGGAAGGTGGGGGATTTTCCTTATAAAGGTTAAATTCAAACCCCGCCAGCTTAGGCACAGGGCATCACATGACCATGAGAATGGGGTCTGTATGGGAGTAATCCCTGTGGCATCGATAGGTCCTTAAATAGTGGCAGGATAACAGTGCAGGTGGTGAGTATACAATAAGTGTCATCTTTGAGACAAGTTCTAGGCAAATAATGGGATCTACAATATGATTGGATTACCACACAGTGGGGATGGTATAGATAGGTTGTTAAATAGTGGTAGATGACCTTGGATAATGGTATGGGGGTGGTGAGTATACAATAAGCATTGTCTTCAAGACAAGTGTTCTACACAAATAATGGAATCTACAATATGGTTGGATTACCACATTGTGGGCGAAGCAAAAACTGTTTTTGAGTGAACAATTGGTATTGCCTCTACCATGATGAGACCCAGCGAGGATGATGCAAATATGATCTTCACGTTCTGGTCCTCGAATCCACATGGGGTAAGCAGTGATGCTCACAATACATGTCAAAGCAGGGGGGAACACAGGCTTGGGTGGCGATGGATATTGCTGCCTATATAACGGCCATGGATTTGTACTTGACAACATTGCAAACAGGTTTGCTATAGGTGGTGGTGTCGACTTCTTCGTAGATGGTAGGTTGTAAGTCAAGTAGGGCCCAGGACTGACAAAATCCTTGTGAATCATTTCTTTGAACTTCTGTAGCATGACAGGATTGACATTGAGCTCTCACTCAAGATACTGACACATCTCCTTTTCCATCTGGTTGATCTCTCGCAGTTGAAACATCCCCTGTGTGATGATGAACCACAACTTGTTGGAGTAGGTATTGTTGCAGTGCACCTTTGACACAAGCATAAAGGCGGATATAAAAGGACGATGGCCAGATGATTCCCAAGCAGTCAGAAAACATGCCTTGAGTTGTTGAAGGATGATAAGGGCAGTAAAAGTGACTGATGCATGTAGCTTGGACCTGTGAAGGGAATACACTATGAAATGGGGTATGTTGACAGTAGAATTCAATGATGATGGGGGTTACTCACAACCATCATCATCACCTTGAGAGGAGGGGATACCGTGTAAGTGGGGCAGCATGAGTTTGGCCATGGAAGCCACAATCAGGCTTGAACAGTATGGAGTGAGTGGGTTGGGCAAGGAGAGGTAGCCGAGCCCACAGAGTGATCAGATACTGGGGAGTGAACATCGAAGAGGCCGACAGGAGTGAGGAGATGTGTGTCAGGAGAGTCATCTCCCTCTATAGAAGGGAGGAGGATGGTTTTGAGGAAGAGCTCCTTGCCATCGTGGTATTCTGATGACAGATATAAGGTAGGAGAGCAGAGAAAGAAAACATCTGGAATGGCATGAGGTAAGTGATGAAACATGCACATAACTTTGAGCTTTGCTACGTATCTTGCCTGCTCGAAGTGGGCTGTGTTGAGGGACCAACTACATGTTGACTGACATTGTGGACTGTCTGACTGACCTGTCAGCATGATCCACACTGCAGCCTGGGGTCATGATTATGGTGTCGAAAAGATAACCACACTGTGCGGGATCCTTCACTTGGTGAGGTTCTCATTGACAATGTGTACCATTAGAGTGGCCAGAAAAGGTCTTTCTCCTTTGCAATTCAGAAGGACACAAAGTTCCACTATACATTGGGAACTGTTTCTTAAGGCACCACGTGTGCCACAGCAGGACTTAAAGCGGAACTTTAATGCCTTATGTCTGGTGTTGAATCTTCTATTGTTGTTTCTTGCTGCTCACCTGCCTCATCCCTTATCCCTTGTTTCCAATGTATGTTGGGATCTTCAGATCGACATGTGTCATCTGAAATAATTGCCACATCGAAGCACTTTGTTGTTGGTACATCCTCTGCCCCTTCTTGAAAATTTCTCAGACCTGTGACCACAACTCTTAGAAGGTATGCCTTATCCTCAGTCGTTGTTCTGATGCTGAATTCCATTTTCTAGGTGTTGGTTGTTCTCCTGGTGGGTTTTTTTTTGGTTTATCCACTTGGTGTCATGCTGAATATGATTCATTGGAGATTCAAGATACCATAGATGCTCCTCCTGATAACTTGTGAGTGATTGGCTCACTTAAACTCGATGTTATGCTGATGATTGTCCATTGCAGAGGCAAATTGTGTCAGTGTTCCCCATCCTTCCTGTCCCATCTGTCAAGGTGCCACCTATGTTTGCACACTCAATGTGTGTTGGGTGATGTGATTCTTCAATTTGATGCAAGTCAGCTGATATGTGTGCTCTATCAATGAAGCAATTCTTTGGTGAAGGAGCTGACTGCATGGTCAGTTTATGGTGGCACAGTCACCACAGGACACTTATTTGCTTACTACTTACACATAGGTTATGTAGGTCAATTGATTTGAACAGAACAAGAAAGTATGTCCATTTCCATATCTTTTGGTACATCATTGATCCCTGGTGCTAGGATGCCACCCCCATCAAATGCTGTGATCAATTTCACTCTCCAAGATGCACCTTCACTGGAGGAGGTGAAGGCTAAGTTTCCTTGTTGTGTTCCCAAGAATGGTATGGATGTTTATGCCCTTATAAATGGTTTGCACTCATCGTTGATCAGGGAATTGGTCTGGATATGATGCCAAAGTCATAATGTACTCTGGCGAGTATGCAATCACTTCGCCTAACATGGATTCCATGCCTTCATGCATCTTTAAGCAGGCAAAACTCTGCACACACAAGGATGGTTGTTGGGGGTATCTGAATCCCTTCCAGACATCACAGGAGTGGTCACAGGCCTTTTGTTGAGTGCCATTGATTCCTCACAAAGGTAAGCTTGTATATTTCATTCAAAACATAAATCTCACATGATGATAGGTGGTATCAAGTTTGAAGGAGCGGAGCATGCTACCCCGTTCCTATGGTGAACTCCTGACCTGAAGCACATGAAAGAAGAAAACAGCCTCAGGCACATTGCTCTGTGGTTCTACAGCATGCTTGAAGAATGTGCACAAATTGTTGCTGAAGGTGTCAAAGATTTCATCAAGAAACACAGACAACCAAGTGGAGTCGCGGAGACACTGCTCTTGGTGATGAGGAGAAATTTGATCAATGTTCAAAGACCCCTCAGTCTGAGGAATATATGCCTTGTGGTTGCCAATTTCCAGCACTGTTGGCTTGACTTACTCACAATGCTGTTGTACTATCAAGACTATCAGGACCGTGTTCGCAACCTCCAACCTGAAATGGGCCCTTGGGATGTCAACACTGGCCTGATGGATGTCTTCACCAACAAAGATTCCATGGCTCTGAACCTATGGGAAGTGGATGTACTGGTGTGACATATTTGCAAGATTGATTCATTGCTGTTGGATCTCTGCATTGACAAGAGGGTGACAATGACTTGGGACAAGGATATTGAAACACATCTGGATGATGTGCAGCTGCTCAGTCCCATCTAGGGAATGGCATGGGTATACCCTGGAGTATCAGCAGCTCAACCCACACCCACACCCACCAAAAACCCATACCCACCATTGTGGGTGTATCAAGGATTAATTGAGGGCATACCCAGAAGGACTGAGTAGTGATTAATGCAAAGGGAAACTATACCAAGTAGTGATATTCTACCCTAATTATCACAAAAGTATATATGCTGTTGCAAAGCTAGTCCTGTTTTCAAATGGACATATCTCCAGCACTCATGGGCCAAATCACATGAGCAATGGATCATTCTGTAGCCAGTAATCAGTACTACAACCCAACCCACCAAGGCCAAGTGGGATTCCCATGCAATCAGGCACTGCATCATGGCTATTACAAAATAGTCAAATGGGAAGTATTTTATATAAAGTTACTGTGTTCTAATCCTGATCCTAACCAATGCTAATCCTACTTCTCATCATTGCTATCCAAGCTAATTTTACTATATGCTAATGTTAATCTTGCAGTTTAGCAAGAATAAGGATTGGATTAGAAGTTAAGATTGGGATTGGGATGAGGATGAGGATGAGGATGAGGATGAGGATGAGGATGAGGATGAGGATGAGGATTAGTCTGCTAAGTACAAATAATGAAAACCCACATCCATGCCCACCAGATACCCATACTCACACCCACACCCACCAGATCCACACCAAAACACACCATGTGGGTGTGGGTATGGATTACCCATACCCATGCCATCCCCTAGTCCCATCCATACTGGGTTTGGTGGAGAGGCATGGGCCTACCTTTGTTGGCCAATTGGCAACCTTACTATTGGCAACTATCTTCCACTCCTACGATCAGAAATGTTTGATGATTTGATCAAGCATGCTGGTCCCCCCAATACCAAATCAGCAACCATTGCAGAGACATTCTCTCCATTGGTTCCATCTACTTTGTCAGTTGTTCTTGCAAGTCCCTCTAATCATCATGCTCTCCCTCCCCCCTCAGCAACAAGGCAAGCAGATCTGAAGACCATACTACCAGGATTAGTGGATGAGATCTCAGCCTGTGTTATGTCTGAAGTGGGCAAAACATTGTTGCCATCAGTTAGTGCTTGGAATGTGCGTGGTCAGGAGAGATGCAATCAATGTGAGTACAGATCTAGCATCTGCACACATGATTATATTCAGTGTTATGTCTAGACTCGTTCCATAGCTTTTCTGCCTATGGTCGTACTTTGTGCCTATTAATATCCACTTTGACACAGGCACCTCCATCTTTGGAAGATCCTGTTCTCAGCACCATGCTCACACCTGTCATCAATATATGGGCAACTGCTCTTTGGAAGGTGGACCATGGTATCAACACTGGTGGCAACATTCTGCGTTATGGATTTTCCTTTCCTGACCCTTTGCAAATTCTTCAGGTTGAAAGTGGAGAACAGTTTGCCAGGTATGTTGCTAACTGGTTGATGATACATCAAGCATGGGTATGCAAGATTGACAGTGGTTGTGTTGGCTTCCCTGCCACCAAGATCTGGTGAGAGATTTTGAATGGCCTTTCACAGTTCATCTCTGTCACCAACCAAGATGATCCTGCTTATGCTGGCTATTGCCAGATCACTTGGTTGCTTCCTCTTCCATGAGATACTTTGCTTGTGATCACGAAGCAGTTGGAGAAAAATTGCAGAATCTGTCAAGCCATGCTGAATTTCTTGGATTCATTGAAGCAGCAGTTCCAGACATTGCAATGCCAAGTTCCAGAGGAGGTTCACTTTCATAATTGATCCTGGAGGATTGAAGAAGTCTGCACAATGCCAAGTGTGGAGGTATAGATGATTTTCTGGGAACTGACAGAGCTCTTATCGTGGTATGAGCTGCTCTTGATGGATTGCATGCTCTGTGCACAGCTATGATCAAATGTGGCCATTCAATCTGAGCATGAGGGTTGGTGGCTTTGATCTTTGGGATGAGCTCCCTCAATGCAATCATTCATGATGCACTGCCTGACTTTGGTGTTGGGTTGGCATCAAGTGATCCTGTCAGGTGCTGGGAAAGGTTGGTCCACCTTGTGAAACTCATGTCTTCATGGCCTGGTGCTCGTGAACTTTTGTTTCCATCTGCAACTGATCCAGGATATTTGGAGGCTGAGCAGAGTGTTCTCCTTTTTTATTTGCAAACATCTTATCAGTTCTTTGATCGTCATCCAACTGTGCTGTGTCTCCCTTGAATGTCCTAATAGTTTCATCATATTACTGTCCCTTGGTTACTTTTTACTGCTGATGTATGAACAATGCTATTTATATCCCTGATTGTACCTGTAAGCTGTGCTCGGCTATCACAACATAAGTCATATAGTTGCCATGAGGCAACTTGTATTTGAAGGTTGTCAAAATGTTGGTGTCTCATTCTTCCCTTTTACCCCATTCTCTCATGTTGTTTTCTTGCTCTAGGACTCCCAAAAATTCAAGTCCTTGTCCCCTGTCAAGAGACCAGCTCCCTTGCAGGAGGCCTCTGCACCCTCAACATACCTTATCACTGATGATATATCTCGCAAGTATACTCAGCTGAAGAAACAGAAGTCTTTTGTCTGATCAGTGTTTCATTTGAGTGGTCAGAGCTATGGTCAACTTGATTCTCACCTCCAGTCTTCCATTACCAAGGAGTCAGCCTCAATGGTTCCTCCCAGTGATGACCCTTTTGTTCACATTGAGGACATTACTTCTGCCATGGCCTCTTGAAAGGCAGGTAATAAGAAAGCGCGTCAATGGACTCGATGGTATGATATAGTTATATCTACCATGCTTGATCCATACCTCATCTATTTGGCCTCTTATGAGCCAACCCATCTTTCCTATGGTCTTTGTTCTTGTGGCAACTCTCATGATCTTTCTCTACTAGTGGTTTACTTGGATAGTTTGTACTTTTCTCACTTCCTGTACTTTGAGCTCATCAATATATTTAAAAGTTCAAGTCCTTAAACTTTCCATTTGTGAATGTCAACCTGCATCAACTCAATTGATTGCCTTGTGCCTCTTTCCTTCAGCCCCTGTGTGGCCATCTCTGGCTGTGTCCATTTCATTGTTAGAGTTCAACCGACAATGTTTTTTCAACTTCCTCCCAATATATCTGGATGGTGTGTAGCAGTGGAGGCATTTTTAAAAACAAGACCCTTTGCATCTTTATCTGTAGTAAGTGTCTTTGAATTGTATGTTGTCATATGATTCCACTGTCAAGTCCAGATCCTCCGGTTCAAGTCCGGCAAGATCTGAGGTAATAGGTAACAGAGGGGAATGGAGGTTCAACCTAAGTTGATGGAGGTGTGGAGGTGTGGAGGTACAGAGTACAGAGATCACGAAGGAGTGAGGACGTTGGCGCAGGACTTATGTGTTGTGCCCTTGTCAAGTCCCGTGTCCTCGTATTTAGAGTAGAGGAAGGTCAAAGGGAAGTCAGACTCAAAAGGAGGTGACTTAGTTAATATTTGTACTGAAGGTACAACAGAGAAATACAAGAGTTTATATACATTTGAGATCTGGAGGAAGTATGGGTCCGGAACTACTAGGCGAAGGCAATGTACATAGGAGTCAAAATGGAGGTGGAACACAGCTGGAACGGCTGTATGAACTGACAGGTGAAATGTAGAGGAGACTAATAAGAGGTACAAGTCCAGAGGTGATGTAACTCCATGGATGTCTGTTGTTCCTAGGTCAAGGGTTGTCTGAGACCATCCGGAGTTGACCAGAGTTGGACTTGGTGAAATCTGGGATGTGACAGTATCCCCCTCTTAGGCCGAGCCCTCGAGGCCTGCCAGGAGAACCCCTGAGTGGAAAGTCAGTGTGGACACTTTGTCTGAGATTATGTGATGTGGTCCATCCACGGATCAATGAACGGAATTGGAACTCCGCTGGATTTCAGATATAAAAGCAGGGCATACTTTGGTCGGACAGCCAACAACTTCTGATGTCAAACTCCATTGCAAACATCAACCAGTGGCCAGATGCCTGCCTTGCGGAACATCAAGACAACAACAACGAAATGTCGGAGGCGAAGTTTGCGGAGTGTCGGAGGTGCATAAAGGTATGCAAAGAAGAAGAGGAGCATCATAGATGCAAGGAGGAGGAAGAGCAACGTCGAGCAGCGGAAGAGGTGGAGGCAGAGGAGGTGCAGCAGCAGAAAGAGGCCAAGGAGGAGGAAGAGCAATGTCGAGCAGCGGAAGAGGTGGAGGCAGAGGAGGTGCAGCAGCAGAAAGAGGCCAAGGAAGCAGCGTGCAAGCAGGCGAGTAACTCCTCGGAGTTTCGGTCTTTCACTAATGGAGTTCAGGCTACAGAGGTAAAGGCGCAACAAGGCATCTACAAGGGGAAAGGGTGAGCACTGCCACAATGCACAAGGTGTGAACAGCGAGGGATCAAGTGTGAGGCTGGAACTGGCAAAGCGACGTCATGTGTGGAGTGCCGTGAAGCAAAGGTAAAGTGCGAGTGCCCTGGAGCAGAGAAGCTGGAGAAACATGGACAGTGAAGCAGGTCCTTCGAAGAAGCAGAAGAAGATGTTGGAGGCAATGGTGGAGGCGTCAGATGATGAAGAACCAAACGCCAAGATTATGTCCCAGTTGGGGGCCCAGCTCGTCGAAGTGGTCCGTGACATCTGCAACACCATGATGCAGCAAAACTGGCGTCTCGACCACCAGAACACGCTTCTGGTGCAACTCATCGACTTGAAGGCAACGGAGATGTTCGGAGGGGTGGAGTTGGAGAAGGAAGAGAAGGAAGTGCCAGTGGAAGAGTTGGCGGAGTTGTCTGTGGAGAGGGAGGAGAACACAGATTGAGAGCTGGAGGCTCTGCTCACAGAGGGAACGGAGCAGTCTGGAATGGATGTGGATGGAGAAGGAGAAGAGGAGTAGAGTAATAAGTTCTTTAGTGTTTTTGTTGTTATGTATACAAACAGAGTCAGAGAAGAAAAAGAGAAAGAGAAAGAACAGAGTGAATTAATTAAGCAGGGAGCGGACTGGGCTTGTCCGGGTACTTCTGATGGAAGTCCGAGACAAAGTCCGTTGCGTGTCCTAACTCCATAGCAAGTAACCAGGAGGTTTTATTGTCAGTACCTTCATATCCTAACCAGCATACCAAGTACAGGAGTTGGCAATGACGCCTTCTCCAATCGATCTTGGAGTCTAATATCTCCTTGATCTCATACTCTGGTTCGCCTTCAACCTCAACTGGAGGTGGCGGAGGTTGGACACAGTTCAGAATGGTGTTCAGAACTGAAGGTTCTAGCTGTGAAACATGGAAAACAGGATGTACTGATTTCATGGATTCGGGTGGATGGAAAGTGAAGGAGAGAGTACTGGGTTTTGCAATGATGCTGAAGGGACCCAGGAACTTCTCAGAGAGCTTCTTGGATGGTCGTGTAGAATGGAGGTATTTCACCTTAAGTATTACCTGGTTGTCAACCTTGAAGTCCGGAGCAGGACTTCATCATTTGTCTGCTGGTCCTTGGTAGTGTTTTTGCGCTTCCAGCATCTCAGAGGAACTCATGGAGTTTATTCAAGTCCGTGACATAGGACTTGGCTGTGGAAGAAGTATGATCGCGATCAGAGTGAACGGAGAAGTTGGAATGGTATCCTTTATTGGCGAAGAAAGGAGATACTCCAGTGGTAGCACTAGGAGCATTGTTATAGGCAAACTCTGCGAGGGGCAAGTGTTCAGACCAGTCGTCTTGCTGATAGCTGCAATAAATCCGGAGGTACTGCTCAAGTGTCTGATTGGCTTGTTCTGTCTGGCCATCTCCCTCTGGATGGTATCCAGAGGTGAAGTGGAGAGACACATGTCGAGAGCTTTACTGAGAGACCGGAAGAAATGTGAGACAAACTCGGAGCCCCTGTTGGAGGTGACATGGGATGGAACTCCGTGCTTGGAGAAGACATGGATGAGGAACAACTTGGCGAGTCCTGTGGAGGTTATTGTATCGTGAGTCGTGATGAAGATGCATTGTTTGGAGAGTCGGTCAACTACCATGAGGATGGCAGTATATTCCTCCAAAGATGGAAGCTGTTCAATGAAGTCCATGGAGATTGAGTTCCATGGTTTCTCCAGAACCAGAAGTTGCTTCAGAAGACCATAAGGACGATGATGAGGAGTCTTCGCACAAGCACAGGCTGTACAGGAGCTAACGTAGTCCTTTACGAAAGCCCAGATTTTCGGCCATGTGTATTCTCGATGAATGAGCTCCAGGGTATGATTCTGACTGAAATGTCCTGCAGTCGGATGGTCGTGGAATGTCCAGAGTATATGGAGATGGAGGTTGTTAGCTTCTGGGATGTAGATGCGGTTGTCCCGTAGAAGGAATCCTTCGGAGTTGATACTCCAATGTGGGTCTAACAATGCAGAGGAAAGGGGGGGTGACGGGACGGGATCGCTGGGGAGTGCGGAAAGGATGTTGGACTGCAGCTGCTCTATGTTGATTAGTGCAGATGCTCGGAGTAATGGAGCCTCAAGAACAGTAGCTTGGAGGGAGGTCGCAAGCTGTTCAGGAGTAAAAATCGACCAATAATTGTCAGGATTGACACAAGCGAAGTCCTTATCCCCCTCTTTGGGGTAGACATCCCAGTATCAAGTCAAAGCATCAGGTTTCACTCCGAGCTTACCAGGCCAGTACCAAACAACCATATTGAACTGGTTAAGATATTCGGACCATCGGGCCTGGTGACACGTCAGGAGCTTTGTGGAGGAGAAATATTCAAGGTTCTTGTGGTCCGTGAGGACGTCAATAGGGGTCTCGGAGCCTTCTAAATAATGTCGCCAAGACTTGAACACCTCGAATATCGCCAGCAATTCCTTGTCATGTGTGTCGTAGTTCAATTCCGCTCCAATCAAAGTCCGGGAGAAGAATGTGATGGGGTGAAGTTCATGATCAGATGGAGTGGTAATGGAGAGAATGCCAGCAACAGCGTAGTCAGAGGCATCAGTCTCAATGGTGATAGGAATGTTTGGAGTCCAGTGAATGAGCACTGGAGCAGAAGTAAAAGCATCCTTAAGGCTTTGGAAGGATTTCCGACAGACGTCAGAGAAGTCCCAAGGGACTTCCTTGTGAGTAAGGCGAGTCAGAGGAACCACAATATCAGAGTAACCCTGGATGAAGCAACAGTAAAAGTTGGCAAAGCCCAGAAAGGACTGAATGTCCTTGACCTTCCTAGGCTCAGGCCAATCCAGGATTGCCTTGATTTTGTCGGAGGCCATGGAGAGGCCAGTAGGGGAGAGTACATACCCAAGGTACTCAACCGTGTTGCTATGGAATTCACACTTCTCCAGCTTGGCATAAAGGCCATTAGCTCAGAGTCGCCAGAGAACTTCTTGGACGTTTTTATGATGTGATTCCATATCATGGGAGTAGATTAGGATGTCATCAAGGTAAACCACAATGAAGACATCTAGCAGGTCTGCAAAGATGGTGTTAATGAACCACTGAAAGGCTGCCGGAGCATTGGTAAGTCCAAACAGCATGACCAACCACTCGAAGGAGCCATAGCGAGTGCAGAAGAAGGAGGTCTTCCACTCATTGCCCTCTGCGATACGGACCAGATGGTACACATGCTGGAGATCAATCTTGGTGCAGACCTTGGCTCCAGAAGGGGCATCAAGGAGGTCGGAGGTATGGGGAAGAGGGTAGTGGTCTTTTCATGTGATTTTGTTCAATCCTCGGAAATCAACACAAAGTCGAAGGGAGCCATCTTTCTTCTGGACAAACAACACTGGAGCTGCATGCAGAGACATAGATTGTCTGATGAATCCGATGTTGAGGTGTTCATCTAGGAATTCATGGAGGGATTGTTGTTCAGTGGTGGAAACAGAGTAAATCTTTCTGATAGGGGGTTCTGCTCCTTCCTCCAACTCAATCTTCAAGTCATAAGGTCGATGAGGTGCGAGGGTGTCAGCCTTCTGCTTGCTGAAGATGTCTGTGAAGTCGTGGTGTTCAAAGGGAACACTGGAGAGGTTGCTCTCCTCATCAGAGGGAGCAACAGAGGCAGAAGCGGAGCAGGCAGAGATGTCTTCAGTAGACTGGAGGAAAGAGAGAACTGGACTGAGCCCTCCATCTTGCAAGCTCAATGAAATGCAACTGCATTCACGAAGGAGATGTGAGGAGCTGGAAGTCCGGGAGCTTTAGGCGGGTCCAGAGAGCATTCCAATGGAGGAGTGTTGTCTAGTGACAGAGAAGGGATGCTCGGAGGTACAGAGGGTGATATTGGGGTTGGCATCTTGTCTGCAGGAGTCTGGAATGTGATGCTGCCCATAACCCAATCAATCAACAGATTGTAGCAGGTGAGCCAGCAATGTCTGAGAACAAGGCTGCATGAAGGATCCAACGAGGTTACATAAAATGTATCAGAGGTAGAGACGCCAGAAGCGAAGAGGATGGTTAGATCTACCGCGAGGGTAATGATGGAAGTTGAGGTGCTGTCGAAGAGACAGAGGTTTATTGGAGGAACTGAGTATGCAGTAATCTTGTGTTTTTCGACAAATGTAGTGTCTACAAAACAATGAGTAGAACCGGAGTCAACAAGGATAGGTACATCCGAGATGTTATGTACGGGGATAGAGATAAACGGATGGAGAGAGTTCAGATCGGAAAGAGCGGACATGTTGAGATGTATTTCCGTGATAGCACAGTTTGGATCAACATGACTCCCAGCCTGTGCAGACATGCAAGAGTTGCGCTCTAATTTTTTGCCTCCAAAGAAGCAGAGGTTGTTGCCAGAGCTTCTGTAGTCACAGTAGCTGCATGGGCTTTCGACACTCTAGAGGTGGACTTTGGGCAGTCCTTGGCAGAGTGACCACTCTCACCACAGAAGAGACACAGATTGAGGTTCATCCAGTGTTGACGTTCCTCTGGAAGGAGTTTTCCATCTTTGCCTAACTTTGCCGCAATTGCATCAGATTTGAGAGGTATGCTATTACCCTTCTTGTTGTTGCTTTTTCCCCTAGAAGAACCAGAGTTGGAAGACATAGAGGAGCCCTTGGACTTATCGTCCTTAGGCGCGGAGAAGTTAGTCAGAGTGGAGCTCAACGACTTACTGGAGTTATGATGGTTGGAGGAGGTCGAAACAGGGGCTTTCAGAGCACATGAAATCTCTTCCTTGCACTCCCAGTACCTCTGATTGATTTGCTGAGAGAGTGCACAAAGGTCATGAATGTTGTCAGGTTTACCGTGACGAGTGATTTTGTCCTTGATGCAATCCGGAAGTCCAATGTAGAAACTCTGGCAGAGAGCACCGGGTCCCCATTCTTGGACTTGGTTCGTGAGGTGGTTCCACTCAATGATGTATTTGGAGATTCATTGGGTGTCCTTCATATGCAGCTGCTCGAGTTGAGCCTCTGCCGCAGCGACAGGGTCATGCGGACCAAAATTCGACTGTAGTTCATACAGAAAAGATCGCCAGTCAAGCATCCAGAGAGGACAGAGGCCCAGAGTGACAGCTCCGAGCAAGTCCAGCTTGAAGTAGTCAAGGGCCATTCTTTTGAGATATGACTGAGCAAAGGTTATCTTGCTTCAGTCCCAACGGAAAGCCTTCTCATTGGCTTGGAAATTGATCTCGTATTGCACTACAAAAGAATGGAGTTTCTTTGGGTCTGACCCGTCGAAGGTGTCCAGTTCTCGGACTTTGGTCTTTGTGTTGCTAGAAGAGTTCTTGCGGCGGAGTGCTTGGTGAGTCATATCACGGATGGCATTAGCCAGTTGGTTGAATGGTTTAAAAGCCAAGGGGATGTCATTGAGTGCCTCGTCTTCTTCTCTCGGACAATCTCGATGGAAGAGTTGATCAGAGTCTGGAGTGGAAGTGGTGGAGGAGCCATCGTCATTAGGATCGTCAGGATTGCCATCACCACCACCTGCTCTAGATCCTGGTAACGGAGTTCCAGAACAATCTGTGCCCCAGAATTCTTTTTCATTTTCCGGAAGGATCTGGATACGAGGACTGGAGACTCAGTCTTCAGGGAGCGGAATGAGCGGAGATGCGGCAGGGTGAGCATGCCAGTGTGAAGATGCTGAAGGTGCAGCACATTCAGTCAAACTGACGAATTCACCTGGTACGGTATGAGAACTGCCAAAGGCAGACTGCAACATGTTGGCACGGGAGGTTCCCATGGTACATGTAGTCATGATGGGTTGGAAGGGAGAGTGACAAGAGGCAGTACAAATATACTGTCAAGTCCAGATCCTCTGGTTCAAGTCCAGCAAGATCCAAGGTAATAGGTAATGGAGGGGAACAGAGGTTCAACCTAAGTTGATGGAGGTGTGGAGGTGCAGAGATACGGAGTACAGAGATCATGAAGGAGTGAGGACGTTGGCGCAGGACTTATGTGTTGTGCCCTTGTCAAGTCTCATGTCCTCGTATTTAGAGTAGTGGAAGGTCAAAGGGAAGTCAGACTCAAAAGGAGGTGACTTAGTTAATATTTGTACTGAAGGTACAACAGAGAAATACAAGAGTTTATATACATTTGAGATCTGGAGGAAGTATGGGTCCAGAACTACTAGGCGAAGGCAATGTACATAGGAGTCAGAATGGAGGCGGAACACAGCCGGAACGGCTGTATGAACTGACAGGTGAAATGTAGACTATAACGAAAGGAGACTAATAAGAGGTACAAGTCCAGAGGTGATGTAACTCCATGGATGTCCATTGTTCCTAGGTCAAGGGTTGTCTGAGACCATCCAGAGTTGACTGGAGTTGGACTTGGCGAAATCTGGGATATGACATACAGTCCTTAGAACCAATTATGTTGTCGCTATGGGAATGCCCTCCATTGGTATTGCTACCTTCAGCAGATGGCATCTGTGTGTGTGGATAAAGTGATCTCTCTTGCATGAACTGAGACCTTGTCTGCTGATGGACCATTTGAGTATTTGAGGTCACATTGTCCTCTTTGCTTTGGTGATGATCAATGTTATGATGAAGCTTTTGTATAGGTTTGCCTCTTTGGTTTTCATATTCATGTGCCTTGTTGACCTCATTGACATGTTTAGTATGGACTGCATTGTCTGTTTGGATGCTTGTTTCACCCAGAAAAAAAGACATTCTCCTAGGGATGCTGAGCATCATCATCTAAATTCTGTATTCCTCTCAGAGGACAAAGTTTAGAAGACTGAGGAATTGGTCATAAGATGTCGTCAATCCCATATGCATCCTTCTCCTGAAGGTCTGGTACCAGGGATGCAGGTCTCCCCTTCAATTCTTCAGGAGTGCCATGATTCCTTCAAGGTTGCCAATGAATAAAGGGAAAAAGCCAGCACACAGTTTTTTTTCTGACACTGGGTTGATGGCTCTATTATGCCACCATGACATAGTGTTATGGATGGTCAATATGACCTCTCCTGGTGAATGACAGTATTATGCCTTGGCTTTGCTTTCAGAGCTTCTTGTAAATCTCCCAAAGACGACAAGAGTGGGCTGTCTATATGACATTGGTTGTCAACTTCATCACAGTTGTGTCAAATGGAACTTCCTAGAGGATGATCTTGCCAGAGTTCAATTTGGAATTTCGGTTTTCCATGCCTTTGCTCACAACTGGGGTTGTCAGCTGGTATATCATCCAAGAAAATGCAAAAGGCTTTGGCCTTTCTGATGGTAAAGGTTGTGAGAGATTATGGAGTGAGCTCAAAAAACTAATACCTTCTCTCTGTGTATCTGTAGTAAGTGGTTGCTTTTTGTTGAGTAATTGTGTTGAACTTGTTCTTCAGTATCATCACTGCCTATCTATTCTGGATTTCCAAGTCCTTTACTTACATGAGAAGTCTCTGTTTAATTTTGGAGAGTGGATGACATGCAAATGGATGAAGTGTCAGAAATGCAAAAATACTGCAGAAGCTATTCTTGCTGGACATGACCTGCCAACTCTATATGAGAAATGGACATCTCAAGTGGCTTCACAGACACAGCCTTTGCCAAGCATATGTCTTGTATTTTTCATGGTTGTTATATGGCTAATATCAATCTCAGGGCAGTTGAAGAATAAAGGCGCTCAGGCTGTTCAAAAGGCACTGCTTGTGATGGACAATGTTGCTGATATTCAAAACTCCATCACTATCCTTGAAATACACCTAGCAACATCTGATAGTGACCTCATCACCATCAATGTTGAACTTCAGAGTCAAAAAGAGCATCTAGCTGCTATGAAGGTTGCTTTGGATAGCCATTTAGCTGCTCTAGGGGTGGAAGAGACCAAGGAGTTGAAGAGGCTCAAACACAGTCACTATTTGCAAGATAGAATTAATGCTAGGGCACTGAAATATTGTATACAAGAACATCTTTGTCAAAGGAAGTTTGAATTTGATCACTTGACACATGAATATCAACAAACCATCAATGGTGTGTTTTTTATTATTATCTTTGTGTATATACTTATTAGATGTTATAGACAAAAAACTCCATACTCACACTCAATCTGCAATCAGTTGTCGAGAGCCTGCAATAATGTCATTAGTTGTCAAGTACAGTGGCTCAAACAACTGTCCCAATGTTTGCAGGCTTTTCACTAAATGCAATAATCCCTGATAACCCCTAATCCTTGCCCTAACATGTAAGTGCATGAAATAAAGTACTTACTCTTGGCTTTCTATTGGCCCAAGGGTCAAGGGATTTAAATATAATATGATGAAATGGCAGCTATTTCAACATGACAACTCATTGGGACAGTTGTTTGACTTTTGATTTTTTATTACATATATCAGACCCTGGAATGCTGTAAGATGATGACATACCTTAGGTAATGACTATATTATGTCACCATTATGTAATTAATTATTCTACAGCATATATAAACCCTGCCATCACAAATGAATTCCTCATTCCCACCATAAAAAATCTCTTTGCTGCTCAAAGAGACAAAATCTTCTTTCTTGCTTTTCTTGATTTTTCCTGCCAGAAGATTGCATCCCAAACTGGCATTGGAAAGTCTACTGTGGCCAGGGTCCTTCATGAAATCCAACTAGAGAAATAAAATCATTGTGATGGCTGTCTTTCCAAACTCTCTTCTACCAATAAATACACTATTGTCCAGCATATCCTTACTAGAAAGGCCAGCAATGCTATTCAGGCCACTAATGTTATTGATTCCATCATCAACACTCCTGTCTGCCCACAGACAGTAAGGAATACCCTGAAAAAGGCCTCTCTAAAGGCTGTGGTAATGAAAAAAAGCCTCTTCTCTTTGTTACTTATAAAAAGAGAAGATTGGCCTTGCTCTCAAGTACCAGCATTCGACTGTGGAGACTGGAAGAGGGTTACTTGGTCAGATGAGATCAAAATCAATAGAATTGGGTCAGATAGACAGGGACATGTAAGGAAAAAGAAGGGGGAGGGGCTAACTTCCAAGGAGGTCAAAGCTACAGTCAAGTTTAGAGAAGGATCACTCATGGTATGGGGCTGTATTGGGTGGGATGGTGTGGGAGTTTTGAGTGAGGTTGAGGGGAGGATGAATGCTGAACAGTATGTGGCCATTTTTGAGGGAGACTTGCTGCAAAGCATGGAGAAATCTGGAATTTCTGCAGATCAAGTCATCCTCCAATAGAATAATAATTCTAAATATACCTTTAGAAGAGCCAAGATCTGGTTTGAGGAGCAAGATATCAAGCTTCTGGATTGGCCTGCTCAGTATCCAGACCTCAATCTCATTGAACATACTTGGGGTCATCTCAAAAGATGCCTTTTAGATTATGAAAGGGCTCTCACAGGGGTTTATTAGTTATGGGATAGAGGAGTGGTAGAGTGGGGGAAGATTTCTGTGAATGAATGTAAGAAATGGATAGAAAGCATGCCTAGATGGATTCAAGCAGTTATTGAGGCCAAGGGAGGTCATACCAAGTACTAAATACCCTGTCTTATACAAAGTCAAACAACTTCCCAATGAGTTGTCATGTTGAAATGGCTACCATTTCATCACATCCTATTCAAATCCCTTGACCCTTGGGCCAATAGAAAGCCAAGAGTACGTACTTTATTTCATACACTCACATGTTAGGGCAAGGATTAGGGGTTGTTGGGGATTATTGCATTTAGTGAAAAACCTGCAAACATTGGGACAGTTGTTTGAGCCACTGTACAACTCTCTTTATGACAAGCTAGAACATTATATTACTCATGGCAGGGCACCACAAGGAGTCATCTCTTCCCTCAAAATTTCCAAAGAAAGACTATGGAGTTTAAATGTGGATGATGGAATTTGGCAGGATGTAGGGCTGGAGGATGCTAAGGAGACACATGCCATGAGTGATCAGGCTTAAGAGGACACAGCAGAGGTGGGACATGAGTAGTTGTGCTCAAATTAACATGGTTGGGTGGGAGACAAGCAGCCAGGCTTGAAAGGATGTGGTTGGGGTGAGGCAAGTGATTGGGCTGAAAAGAACCTGATGGAGGTAGCCTGTCATCACCATTGTTGTGCATGTCATGATGCATCATCATGATGGTGGTTGCACTGGTTCCATCATGGCATCATGAAAATGGTGGTGGTGTTGTGGCGATGCCATTGTGGTGGAGTTGACATTGTTGTTGTGGTATCACTGATTCCATCACAGGTGCAATGGGGGTTGTTAAACATTGAACATTCAAAGTTAATTGAGACTCTAATGAGTCACGAGCATAAGTAAACAAACTCACATGACATTTTTGTTGTAGATTTCAACAAGGTAAAAGACAAGACAACACACATGATTTGTGTGCACAGGCCCTTGCCCTTGCCTGTTCACACACACCATTTATGTGCGCTACCACCACCACCACCACCACCACCACCACCACCACCATCCCCTCATCCACTTGTACACACTGCCACCACTGTCCCCTCACCCATTCGTGCACAATACCAACTTGTGCACACTGCCACTCACATCCATGCAGGGGCAATGATGGGTTACCCAAATGGGGGCAGTCCTTGTCCTTGCCCTTGCCCTGATGCACTCACTCTCATCCTCTCCTTTCCTGCCCCCTCTCATTCACCTTGCCTTCAAGAAGTTCCCTCCAAACGTGACAATGGGATAACTCGCCAGATACAATGATGTGACAACATGGCAGTGAAGATACATTGACATGATGGCACAACAACTCAGACATGATGACACAATAACACTGAAACAACCCTAAAGGACTCACACTTAAGTGAAGCTTTTGTGCTAGGTTGTTTGCACAGAGAAAAAGACAAGATGAGAGAAGTAGAGTTGCCTGTAGGGGAAACTCCAAGAGAACAAGACTAGTGTTCTCTGGCGCTGAATTGGGGTTTATATAGTAAATACAAGTGTGCACAGACCATGCTGTGCTACTGCTATATATAGTAAATATGCTGGACACTGGGTCACATGATATACCTGTGTACATAGTCTGGCATGTGTGATGCACATGTATGTAGCAGCATGAGGCTGCAGTGCGGATCTAATGTGAATGAGAAGCATAGATGTGGGAGATTAGATACGCATGTGTGAATAGAAGCAATGAAGCGGATATGAAAGAAGTGCATGTGAATGCATGAAAGCAATAGATAGGGGTTGAGAATGAAAGAAAATTGATAAGTCCATTAAGCTTGAGTAGTGGTTGTAACACTTTCCCCGTCCTAAGATCAAACATCCTGGTTGATCAAAATTCCTCGATGTCCTGGAATCCTTCGTCATCAGACGAGTGGATACTGGTAGGAGCAGTAACCGGATGGTGACCGGCAATGGGTAAGAGTGAGGTTGGGAACCCAGGAAGAAGAAGTCAAATTCCAGTCCAAAGTGGCAATGAAGTGTCCTGTTGTACGTCAACATTGGGCTTGGATCTAATTGTTGGATTTTGATCTGCCATGATTCTTGGTTCAGGGGGAGTGGGAGACCAGTCTCCATTTGTCCTGCCAGGGTTTCCCACTGATCATCTTCCTGTCCCCATGCTTCTGCATAGTCAATATTGGTGTTGGGATTCCAGTAGGTAGGGTCATCCCAGGATGGGGGTGCGCCATTAGATGGGGGTGGATCCTGATCCGATGATGATGAGGAGGACAATGGGATGGTGGAGATGAGTGGTCTGTGTGACCGTGAAGACTCCATATGGGGAACATGCAGGTGTCTTGTCCAGTACTCTTCATCAAAAGGGGAGGAGTCCCGGCAAGGGGGTGACATATCTCAAGCGGGTAGGGGTGAAGAGACTTTGGAACAGAAGATAAAGAAGATGAAATGAAGTAAAATCATGGTTGGAGAAGAGAATCGATAAGATGGCATGATATGAGGGAGTAAGGGTGTAGAGGTAATAGTAGAAATAGAGCTCGATGGCCCAGTTGATGAGGAGGAGCAAGAGCAACACTGTTATGGTTGTATGGGGAGTGTGAGTGATAAAGAAATCAGGATGAATGCACTGTCTTATATACGTGAGGTTCCCCGTTCTAAAGATCAACTTCCAGGTGATCAAAGGGGAGATGGCACGGATTCATCATGGTGAAGTTCTCACAACTCCTGAATAAGGAAGAAAACGCCTCTAGCATCATAGATAAGGCACATGGTGCAGAAGGGTGACTTTTGTGAAAGTCCTGGATGACATCTTTAGCATGTGTGAGATTAGCCACAGGCTCCCACATCCGATCTGTATCATCATAGCCTTTCCAGTGGACAAGAAACTCGAGGCAATGGCATTTGTAGCATGAGTCAACAATGTAGTCCACTTCATACTCATCATCCCGATCCTCGGTTACCAGAACCAGTCCAGGCTGAAAGGTGGATTGGCCAGGCAATCTATTCTTGTATGGCTTGATCCATGATACATTAATAACAGGGTGGATCCTCATGGTAAAGGGCAGCCTGAGTTTTACAGCATTGGGACCCATGAGGTCCGTTATCATATAGGGGCCAAGCCATCACTCAGTTAATTTATGTGATGCACGCGTCAAGTGCAAGTTAGATGTGGATAGCCATACTTGATCTCCGACGGCATATTCCAGGGAGTCAGATCTGTGGCGATCTGCATTACGTTTCATGCAGTCCTAAGCCGTGGATAAATTAGCTTTTACTTGATCCAATGTGTCAGCCATGCGGTCGGTAAACTCGGTGGCAGCTGGTGCCTTAGAGTTGCATGATTCAATGCCCATGCGGGGCTCATATGACTGTGTAACTGTGAAAGGGGACTTTCCTGTTGCAGTGGCTTTCTTGGAATTCATAGAAAACTGGGCGATAGGTAACCATGTGGCCCATTGATCTTGCTTTTCTGATGTAAATAAGCAGAGGAATTGCTGTACCTCGTGATTCATGCGTTCTGTCTGACCATCCGTCTGCGGGTGGAAAGAGGTGGATAATTTAGGTTTAATACCAAGAGAGTGGCATATGTCAGCCATGACTGTGCTGGTGAACTGCGGTCCTCTGTCGGAAATGATAGTGGATGGAAGGCCGTGATGCTTCCAGACGTGATCTAGATATAATTTAGCTGTATCAAGTGCCGTGGTCTTCTTCATGCAGGGGATCAGTTCGACTTCCTTGGAGAACCTGTCAACTACTACCAGAATAGAATCACAGCCTTGGGATAGGGGGAGATCTGTGGTGAAATCCGCCGAGATGTGTTCCCAAGGGTGATCAGGTATGGGAAGTGGCTGTAACAAACCAGCCAGTGCCTGATTAGTCCCTTTAAACTGTTGGCAGCGATCACATCTAGCAATATAACTTTTAACGAATGTAGCCAGTCCTGGCCACCAATAGCTGCGTTGCAGCAAGTCAAGTGTTTTGTCTGAACCAGCGTGTCCGGCCATAGGGGTGTTGTGGTGTAAGCGCACGACTTCCATGCATAAATCATTGTCATCAGGCACGTATAGCCTGTGGAGTGTGTTGTAAAGGAATCCATCATCCTCAGCACAAACTTTCCAATCTTTACATAAGGCGATGAGATCTTGTTCGGTAAAACGCGTGATTGCATCAGAAATGCGGTTTTTAATGGTGTCCCCTTCATCAGAGAGCAGAACGTGGTGTGCTCTAATCTTCTCTGGGAAGATAACTAATACTCCTTTATTGTCATCTTCTAGACTGACTGTGTGATCTTCTCGTCTAGAGAGAGCATCAGCTTTTCCCATAGTAGCTCCTGGCTTATGTAACCATTCGAAATTGAAGCGCGATAAGTACTGCGCCCAACGTGCTTGCCTCCTGTTGAAGTCCTGATGAGTCATGTAGAATTGCAAATTCGCATGATCATTCCAGATTTCAAATTTGTGTCGTGTGCCTTCTAGATAGTGGTGCCATATCTCAAGTGAATGGATGACACTGAGCATTTCTTTATTGGCGATAGGGTAATTCCATTCCTGTGGAGACATGGAGTGAGATGAATAGGCCACGGGGTGCCATTTGTCATCTTTTTGAATAGATAGTACTGCTCCTGTTGCGTAATCAGAGGTGTCGCATTCTAAGCGGAACTGAGTGTCATCATCAGGGAATGTGAGAACAGGGGCTGTGGTGAAATGATGTTTCAGCGTGTCAAATGCCTCCTGTTGTTCCTGCTTCCATTCGAAGGGGTTTTCCTTTTTTGTCAAGTCATTAAGTGGTCTAGCCACCTTTGCGTAATCTTTGATAAACCTTCGGTAGAAGTTTGCTAGTCCCAAAAAGCTTCTAACTCCTCGGACAGTTTTGGGCATAGGCCATTCCAGAATGGCTTGTACCTTTGTTTCGTCCATCTTTATTCCGTCTTTTCCTACGATCATCCCGAGGAATTCAACTTCTGAGGCATGGAATGTGCATTTTTCTGGTTTTATGAATAAGTCATTTTCCTCAAGGCATCGGAGTACTTCCAGAACGATCTTGTTGTGCGTGGTGCGATTGTCTGTTTTGGTGAATATCATTAGGTCATCAATATATACGACAATGCAGTCGTCCATATCTGCAAAGATCTTGTTCATTATGGCTTGGAATGTTCCAGGGGAGTTGCATAGCCCAAAGTACATGATGAGGGGTTTGAATGCTTCTTGGAAGCATATGAAAGCCGCCTTCCATTCGTCTCCATCTTTGATGCATACATTATTGTATCTCCATCTGAGATCCATCTTTGTGAATAAAGTAGCCCCTTTTAGCTTATCGACCAATTGCGAGATTAGGGGTAACGGGTAATTATTTTTGATCGTGTGTTTGTTTAGATAACGGTAATCCTGTACCATACATTTTTGTCCATCCTGCTTTGGTACAAAGAACACAGGTGATGTTTGTAGAGATTTAGAGGGTCTAATATATCCCTT
>JBBPJQ010000049.1:0-59686 GCA_038088795.1 Boletus rex-veris
GCAGCTTTTCCTCCAGAGACATTCGTGATATTGGTTTTGTCTGATGACAAGATGACACCACAGAGCGTCCCACCGATGGGTATCTTTTCCTGTGATAAACGGTCAGTTTACAAGAATTGTCAGGATCCGCGCCCAATGTTTACCTGTAGTTCCCAAGCGCCGTCACTGCTCATCCAATCGGTATAGATCCTGACATTACGCTCCACAGAGGTAAACTGCCGGTAAGGTGCGAACTCCATCTTGTCTGCAAAGAGTGGGTGGTTGAAAAGTAGCTTGACACAGTCCAGAGCATCGTGATAGTACAAGCACACCGGGTCTTTCGTTTCATGATCGAGAGAGAGTGTTCTATAAGACCAGCGCGGTCCTGATGGTAGCGATTCGATACGCGAACGCAAATCCCGGGCTGTGTGGAATGAGAGGGGCAAGTCCTTCGTCTAACGGATTGTAAGCAGCGCACACCAGCTAAATATTGAATCCACGTACCACGTCCATTGACAAGCAATCGTCAATGAGTGCCATACTAAGCCTTGATTTTGAAAGGAAATCTGCCTCCATTCAGTCCTTCGAGGATGCGAATGGATAGTAGGGATTAGAACGTCGTCGTTCCGAGTACTGGTCCTTATTGAACCAAGAGAGGAAAGTGTCGCTGGTACCGTATGTAGCTGATGTGCCCCCAAAGTAATCCGTAACCCATAAATGTGGATGCCGTTCTTCTGGAAACGGTGGAGCGTCGTTGATCTCAACATCAGCCTCATCGGCCACAAAGCCAGCTAGTGGCTCGTCTGGGAGATCGAAGTTTGGGAGACCGGGGGAAGGTGAACGCATGGGGGAGTCGACAGCATGGGTTTGGCGGACATCGCATGGAGCATCATTGGCAGGCAGGTGTGGGACTTCGAGGGCAAATGCATAGTTGTTGTCGTGACAAGGGCAGAGGGGCTGTGAAAGGTGAAATTTGACACCTCGTTCACTAGAAAAGTGCTTTAGACACCTAGGACAGTTAGGCATGCTGAAAAATGAAAAATGAGGAGAATGGCACGCACCGATTTTGACCAACAGCGTTTGTAATGTGATCATCTACTACGCGGCCGTGAGATTCCTAAGTACTCTGCTGCTTCTACTTTCCTTCTCCATTCACATCCATCCTTTCAACAACGACTTCAATGGCCAACTCTCAATTCCTTCCTGCCTCAGAATCGTCACTGACGGACCTAGAAACCGAACCATCCTCTGAGAGTGGTATTCCACAAGCCACTCATTCCGAACTTTTCGCCTTAAGCGTTGTTCCCGAGATGCCCCATGCAAACTCTCCGCATTCCTTTCCTTACCCAGATCCCATCCCACAGTCGCGTCCTTGGATGCCACTCACACAACTGCGTCGAGTTGTACCCCAGGCTACTTCTCACATTGGCACTCCCAGCGCAGTTGGTGCCATCCAAAAATCAAATGTGCTGTCGAGATTCGTAACGCCCACACCCATCAAAGGATCGTCGTTTGTGCCCCGAGATCTTGCAAAATTTTCATGGATCACGGTAGGTGTTTCTGCCCATTCTCTACAAATCCAACGCTCAAGCATCAAGAAGCCTGGGGACCACGCTGATCAGGCAGAGTCAGATTTTGACGAAAAAGATGCTCAGTTAGTACTCGAGGCTGCACGAGCACGTCGTGCTGTCTGCCGCCTTGAGCAGGAACTTGCTGAGGCTCAGTGTGCCGAAAGCATGACCCTCGTCAAATTGTACAAGTATCGGGTGGAGGATGCAAGAAAACGACATGATTATGCTGAATTTGATCTAGGTCTTGCTTGAGACTTAGTGACCAGCAACCCTAATGCATCTGACTTGTCGATCGTGCGTAGGCCAAATGCAAAGTGTCTCCGCTTGTCCAGCCCGGGAGAAAATCTACATAGTGGTAAGTATCCAGTAAGTATCCTTTTTTTCGTGCTCTGTCTCATCGGTGGTACAGCACCTCTCTAGCTATGTTATCCGGCTCCTTCGAGTGTTGTGGATTATCATGATGTAGCCTATTTGCGTCAATGTCACTATGTTCTATCCATGAGCGTTGTCCGTTCTGTGCTATCTAGCAGATATGAGTCCTATGAGCACTGTCACGACCGTAGCTAGTTGTAGACAGTATACTTCTGCATTACTGTATTTCGTGTGCACTCTGTCACATATGTGACTTGTCTAATTGCTGGTCTGTGACATGACGTCCCCTTGATGAGCTCAGGACTTGTGACCCTGAGAGGCTTGTATATCCATGTATGCCAAACTCTGTGTCGCTACGAGATCTGTCGACGATTAAGCTGCCGCGACACTGTGTGACTGCCAGTCAGTGATGTAATGTAGTCTACTGTGATGTAATATAACCTTGCTGTGTTGAGTAACCCGGACCCTGTGTGGCTGTGATCTACTGTGTAAAATGCTGTCATGATCTAAGCGGCTGTGTAACTGTTACAAAATCTGGTTTTGCTGATGTAAGCTCCAGATTGTCCATCCACATGACCGTGTCGTGCGAAAAAGGCTGTGTCTGAGTCAAGCGTGAGCCAGGCACTCCGTACCGCCGCCATCTCATCGTTGCATTTCCATTGTCTCCAGTGGTGTGTTTCATTCCCATCGTCTCCAGTCGTGTTGCACACTTATGTGTGGCAGCTTTGTGCTGTGTCTCTGTTGTGCGTGAGTCTTCACTGATCGATAGCCAACTTTAATGGATCCCGCGCTCTCAGGCCGAGGCTGTGGCCTGTAGTATTGTCGTCTCAAACGGCGCCACCCCTCTACCATCTCTATTCGGATGACGTGGTTCACGATGGGTCATGTGCGTTACAGTGCATGGTATCGGTTGTTTTCTCACCTCATTCGATCTCCACTGTCTCTACTGCTGTTGTGCGTTGTGGAGCGCCATACGTGTTGTTCTGTCATTATTTGATGTGCCATACTGCATCAGGATGCATGCCCACCAGCATCACTGCTCGCGGTGTCAAATAGGTGGCAGTCTGTAGTGCCATCATCGTCTCATCGGTATCTGCAGAGTGTGTCCTACGTGTTGTTCTGTCATCATTCGATGTGCCATACTGCATCAGGATGCATGCCCACCAGCATCACTGCTCGCGGTGTCAAATAGGTGGCAGTCTGTAGTGCCATCATCGTCTCATCGGTATCTGCAGAGTGTGTCCCACCCACCCCTTGATCAATCGCCATGCTGAACTCAACTGCCCGGCTAGCGTCATGTGTGAGCATGTCAGTGCCTCGCTTGCACTGTATAACAGACAGTGGTTTGTAGTGTGTGGCGGTGCATGACGCCAAGTGGCACCTCCAGTTCTCTCATGCCTTGCACTCGAACGCAGGATGTTCCATGTACCAGAGCTTACCACGCTTGTAAATTTAATGTTTTGGCGAAAAAAAAGACCAGTGTGCATACTTGGAGCTTTGACCAAGATTGTGAATTGTGATGAAGTATCAAGTTTAGACATGGATTAAATCACTTGGCTTGCAGGGGGAGTCCACGTCTATACTTGAAAACCGACGTCCTGCTCTGTTAGTCATTCCATGCCGGAAACGACACCCCCGGGACCTGATGCTTGTATGTGTATTTCCACAGGAATGCAGACCGTCTATCGACGGCATGCCTCCTGATGAGTTGAGGTTTAGTTACCTGCTTTATCTGACCACGATGTCCCCACGTGCACGCAGAGCCCCGCTTCGTGTTCTCAGTTACGTGTTCGGCGGCGACGATCACCCAGTCTGGCTAACCTTGCAGTTATATTTTGTTGTCTGCTGGGTCTGCTGGCAGTATGATTATGATATACGGAGGCTCCATACTCCACTGTAAGTCCTCATATCGGCTCTAAACTGCTGAACCATGCTATTGAATGCAAGTTCCACTGCGTCTGCTGGGACTGCCAGCAAAATATTGTATTTTCTTCTAGAAAAATAAAAATAAAAACACCTAAAGATTTTGGGAGCTTCATAGGGTGTAGGGTCACGAAAGCAGGGACCGTCCTCCCGGTGTGTTGATATATCAATGCTTTGTTATGCCTGTGTCTGATCCTCACCCATCACTAACAGTTCAGATGTCCTGCCCCTATCCAGCACCTACCAACCTTTACTCCCATCATGATGTTGCCTCTGCAGAGGTGAGTTTCATTTTGGGCCAAAACCCGACCATTCTGAGTCTTGGGTTGTGCAGCAGGGTACCGATGAGCTCGGATTCTTTGGGGCGTTCGCTACAGATCATGGTGCCGCTCCGTACAATGCAGCTTATTCATCTGGATCCTTTCCTCAGAGTCACACTACCGGGCCAGAGAGGATTAAACATAGCGCCAGTTGGTCTACATCCTGTAGTTTTTCGGCCTTGGTAAGTCCCGGAGGTCGTCCTGATGACAAGCTTCGCAAATCCAAACTCTCGCCGGAAGACCAGCTCAACATCGAGACGGCAGTGAACTTTTACATCATTGATGCTATAGAGAGCGGAAACTGGCCAAAGCCAGATTCTTAATATTTGACCCAAGCCAATGTTAAGAATCGACACGGTTTGTGATTTTTTTTACTATGCCATAGACTAACCTCCACTGAACTATCCTAGAGACCCCTTGGGAGCAGGGCACGGCCGATTTGGTGAGTCTTCTGTTTCTCTAACATGTGAAACTACTCAGCCTTTTGTAGATACTCAACCAGGTGCAGACTTTCTGCAGTAAAATGGCGAAGTTTGTGGAGAAATATGCAAAGATGTACAACTTAGCATCATGCGTCAACCCAGGTGGCAGGATGCACCCCGCAGAGAGGACAAATGCCATTCATTCACTTTGCGAGAGAGTGCTCGTTGCTGATAATTGGACAGAGTATATTCTGCACGAAGTCAACTTTCACGCTGTGAGTCTGCAATGAATGTCGATTTACTTACATTGATGAATTTCAAAGGGAATATTCAACCTATTTTCCAATCCCATTTTTTTGTCGTTTCACAGTGACTTCTGGTACACCCATCCTGTATCTCCCATTTCGCACCAGCGGGACATGCCATGGGATTCCCCTCCTCTCCGCCTACTGACTATTTCAGGTGCTGCGGTAAGTCTCAACGTCTGTGGCTAATTCCAAAGTTGATGTGTTTTCTCCAGCTCTCCTGTGGTCTCTGCCGGGTTTAGCAGCCAGACCTTGATCTTGACCGCAGAAGGTGAAACCATGACTCCCTGCTCTGCTATTCAGTAAAGTACCACACTCTTGAGAAAGAAATCCACACTGGGATATCGAAGTCACTCGTGCATGAGTGTCCGAAAATTAGAGGTGAATTCCAAGAGATGCTATGTGAAGTCCATCAGAATGGACTGTGAGTGAAAATCGTTATATTACGTGTTGTATCCCAACTAACAACTACCAGAAAGCTCAAGGCTAAATATGTGCCAGCAGTCATCGACTTTTTTATCCCTTCCACATCCGAAATCAACCTTTTATGACATCACCCACACGCCCAGTTGCCGGGCACATCATCCACAGTCGCTGGCCCAAGTTTGCTCGAATCTACTGTCTATCATGGCACTGGTGGTTGGGTGTTGACTCCATAAACTTGAACTGATAACATCGTTTAACTCCCTGTCTCATACCAAGTGTGTAAATACTGTACCAACTCAATTAATTTGTCTGTTATGCGTCACACGGGCATTTGGGTACCTAGTTACTGTAGCAATCACACCTATGAGATGTCGCTCAACCATCTTCCAGAATATTGCAATGTTTGGCTCCACGACTAACACAACTGACGCAGCAGCAAGGCTAACATGAGCGGTGGAAGCGGACGTTACCATGGCAGGGCCCTAGGCAAGAATTAGATAAATCATACTGCACATCAACGACCCCGCTTATACTATAAGAGCATGCCGTCTGTAATGGTGTCATGTTAATGATACAGATCTTGTCCAATAAAGATAAATCAAACCGAGCAGCAAAGAATGCACCTGAGTTGTTTGTACTAGAGCCTCCACAAGGAGTCCACCTGGACTATGCAAGTAGTACACCAAGTGCCCTTCAAGGGGTTTAAATTGAGAGAGCAACACCAGTCATACTTCCAGACATTTTCTTTTCTCCCATCATCTTGTCATGCACAAAATACCCCCTTCCATTACTCCTGTGCCATCACCAGTTTCCAGTTGCACCACAGAATCTGTTGCTGCATCCAACTACTCAATCGAGTTAAGTGAGTCCAGGTCTATCTGAAGTAGTAATCGTCTTAATGATTTGCGAAACAGAAATCCTTGCCACATTGTCCCAGCAGTTGACAGCATGTTCCCAGCAGTTGGCGGCATGTACTGCTACAGCTGGTGCCCTCTTCAACCTGCTCCTGAGCAAAGGAGTGGGGGCTGTTACATTGGCTGATCCTGACTCCTTGTTCTCTTCAACTAGCTTGCTTTCCTTCGTCCCCAAGGATGAAGGCATCATACCTACTCGACCCCCAAAGGTTAACCCAAAGGGTCCCATTGATAAATTTGTTCCCGGAGGACTGAGCCTTGATGGATTCAGGCAGCACATGTACAATGGATTTATCTTCAATGTCCCTCCCAAGGACGCAGATGGTACTGTCTATGTGGTGACACGTGGTCACTGTGTTGATATTTTTACATCTTGGTATGTGCTTCGTGTTCAAATCAGAAGGTTTGCATTTTGATGGATGGTATTTACTAGGACGGTAGCATCTCCTTATGTAAATAAATGCAAAGGAAATGCATTTGTGTCGGCTCTAACGGTTGATGATGGTTTCACACTGATGATGGACGCTGTCGATAATGGGACTGCACGTTGGTTGAAGGGTTGATAGTTGTTGTGTTAGCTGTCTCCATCTTGCAATCAAAGGCGTTTTTTTTGGATGACGGAGTATTTAAAGCTGTTCCATTCCTAGCTGCAAGTGTTGCATAACGATGTCAATCTTATCCTCTCCCACTATGGTAATGAAGGACACGAGCATATAAAATGAGCCGAGTAAAACATCAATGTCTCAATCCAAATGACATGTGATATTATGATGTCAGGGTCATGAAAGACACACCAAGGACTCGGAAGCACGGGGTCGTGAGGACACAATATATAACCATAGCTGCCTGCAAGCACAGGCAAGGTGAGGTGATCAGGGTCGTGAAAGACGCACCGAGGACTCGGAAGTCACGAGGACACAGTGTATAAACCTAGCTACCTGCAAGCGCAGGCAAGCATAGATGATGTGATCGGGGTCGTGAAAGACACACCAATGCGAAGTACACGGTCGCGAGGACACAATGTATAAACCTAGCTGCCTGCAAGCACAGGCAAGGTGAGGTGATTAGGGTCGTGAAGACATACCGTCAAGAATCCACAAGTGCAGGCTGATGGGTGAGAAAAGATGTGTGCACCCATTCATTCTAATCACCGTGCTGATGTGCCTTTCATTGCTGACTCGAAGAACATGACTTAGACTCGGGTCGCGAATCAGAGGACTCAAGCTCAACATCAAGAAACATCACAAGACGACACATAGTCGTCGCCCCAGTGAAGGACATGTGAGCAATGGTTGAAACATTGAATGAAGTATACGGGCTCGGCATAGCTCCGAGTCACGTTCAACTGACATGCCTTCCAAAACAGGCATGGTCACATAATCACTCTACACTGTCACAGTCACGGTCATGTCATTTAAAACTTACCTCGTTTTTGCCATTTTCACCGCCCATGGCCCATACAAAACAGACTGCAAAGCTATCGAGTGGCGGTGTAGCTCCTCGTGTCAGACTTATTGTTCGTGAAGTGAATGCATTACTCGATAATTGGCTTTTCCTGTGCGGTGAGCTGGATGAACGGGTAAGTCATCTCCTGCTCTGCCTAGTAGTACGACTACTAACAGATTAACTGAAAGGGGAAAACGAGCAACTTCGCGCATGAATGCCTCAAACGTGTTTGCCTCGGTGTCTTCTACTCGAACACCTTGAAGTCGTTGCGTCAATTCCCAGACTTCCAAACCTATGTCCCATACAAGGCGCTCATACTTGCCACTGCATTTGTAAGTCATTTCCTTTGGCTTTTTTTTCTCTTTCACATTCAGTCTTGGTAGGTCCAAGTCGTACTCAGTGTCTTCTCGGACCACGGCTGTATGCCCCACCAATACAAGATCGACATTAGCAAGCTCAAGGATAGCTATGACAAACTCTACCGAAGCTTGATGTGGCTTGCAGCGGACGAGTACCACAGTAAGAAACTTGACAAGATGCTGGAGGACTGGGCGACACTTGGGATGTAAGTACTTCTCAATTCTATATCTCAACTAACTAACATCCTTTACAGGACTGGCTACTCGGTGGCTGTAGTCACAAACGCAGGTGAAGATGAAGCATTCATAGTCCTCGATTAGTTACTACATAGCAACATGCATTCCCCTTCTGAAATAACAGTTTTTGATGGTTTCGAAATATTGTGAATCTGTACAACATTGCACAGTAGTGAACAGCTGTATACACATGTACATCACTGTCCAGACTTGCTGTCTGGACAGCACTGTACAATCGGCAAGGTCTGGACAGCAATGTACAGTCGGCAAGGTCTGGACAGCAACGTACAGTCGGCAGCAAGGTCTGGACAGCACCATAAAGTCGGCAAGGTCTGGATAGCAATGTACAGTTGGCAAGGTCTGTATAGCACTGTGCAATCAGTGAGGTCAGCAAGGTCTGTGCAGGGCTGTGCTGTCAGCAAGGGCTCGTCGGCTTGATAGTGCTGTACACTCGGCAAGGTTTATGTGGGGCCGTGCCGTCAGCAAGGGCTCAACAGTGCTGTACAGTGGTGTATAGATAGCCAAAAATGTACAAATTTAATCAATATTATCTAAGATTACACACGGCAGAGGGGAATTACAGTTGGTGACATAACTATATAGTAACTGTACAGTTGGGACCTAATTGTGCTGCTGTAAGCAGTGTAACCTACTGGACAAGTCTGGACAGCTACCTTTGGAATTGCTGATGAGAGGTCACGGATGGTGGTCAATCTAATCTCTCGAAGGGCGGAACACATAAGCGAACAGGTACAGGTTGCCCTGAAGGATAAAGCAGTCATTGACAGGGTTCATCAGGTCATATCGGCGTGAGTGCTCATCTAAACAGATCCCAAAATACCTTTTTTTTTCAAAATACTTCTTTTTGGGATGTGCAATTTTATTATGCAGTGACCGAATCCTTGTACGTATTCCTGTGTCACTAGACATTAGATTCGCCTCGCTATAGCAGATGAAGCCTCATTTTAGTCCTACATAATGCAGGATATGTATTACGAAGCTCTGTACTGCATGTATTATTATTATACTCGGTTTAATGTTCTTCAGGATCTTCTCCAAATTGTGTGCAAGGATCGAAAGCTGCCGACTTGCATCTTGGCCGTGGTATGCGTGCAATGCTCAGTAATTACCCACCACCTCGAACGTTCAGAATGTTCAATGTTCAACATTGACGTCCATTCTGTCATGCTATGGAATTCGAAGATATGATTTTGTTGGACCCCCTACTACCCGACTTACATCCTACCATCTATGAAGTCTATGCCACCACATATGGTAAACCTGTTTGCAACGTCATTGAGTAGTCTGTTGCCGTCATACTACAGACAGCGGTATCCATTGGCACCCAAGCCCACATTCCCCCCTGCCCATCTGCGGCTTACATTACTCCCTCCACCCACCCTGATACATCCCTTCATATTCACCTTCAACATCCCCAGCATTGTCGGCGTCACCGCCTTCCCCACCTGGAATCGAGGACCACACTGCCAAGATCGTTTCCGCCTCATCACCGCCAGGTCTCACCAAGGCAGAGGCGATCCAATCGTTCTGAGCGAGCTCGAGCTAGGCACCATCATTGGCGAGGCGAAGAGTGCTCTGGACAAGCAAGGTATCAAGACGATGCGTGTCCTGGTCACACCATTCATGGTTTGTTTGTTTCCCTCATGTACACAAAACATGTGACGGATGTCATCCAGATGAGTCTCAACCAGGGTTCTCCCTCACTCTCCTGCTCCTTCCCAGTACCAAATCTGGCAATGGCATTTCTACGGATCTCATTTATATCTTGCCTTGGGGTGGGCGACATGGAGTGCTGTTGGTGATGGACATGCTTTGCCCACAACGCCTCTCATCTCCGTGTCACATACCCATAACCCTTAGTGAGTCACTAACACCATATTTGTATCCATTTTTCACACCCTGTCATCCAGACATCATCGGTCAAGCCCCCCTCGACACAGCCCACTTCGAGCAGGCAAGATCCCTTTCACGGTCACAAGCAAACTTCAAAGTTATGTGCATGTTTTATCACTCACCTCTTTGCCTGTCCCAAGTATCCCCTGTCTTCGTCGAACTCTACTGTTGAGTTACCCCATTTCATAGCATATGTCATTCACAGGACCAAGCTGCATGCATCAGTCACCTTTGCTTCCCTTGTCCTCCTTCAACAACTCCCAGCACATTTTCTGACTGCTCAGGTTTTATCTGGCCACCGTCTTTTTATGACCACCTTTATGGTCGTGTCAAAGGTGATATGCATACCTACTCCAACAAGTTGTGGTCCAGGGGATGTTTCAGTTGCAAGAAATCAACCAGATGGAAAGGGAGGTGTGTCAGCATCTTGAGTGGGAGCCAATGTCGATCCTGTCATGCTACGGGAGTTCGAAGAAATTATTCGCAAGGATTTTGTCAGTCCCAGACTCTACCCGACTTACATCCTACCATCTACGAAGAAGTCGATGCCACCATGTACAGCAAACACATTTGCAACGTTGTCAAGTGCAGACAGTGGTATCCATCGCCACACAAGCCCGTGCCCCCCTACCCCCAACCCATCAGCGGCTTACATCACTCCCCCCACCACCCGCGACATACCATCCCCTTCATATTCGCCTTTAACATCCCCAGCATCGTCAGCCGCCTACCCTGCCTGGAAGGCCCTCTCCGACTTACGTCCTACCATCTACGAAGAAGTTGGTGCTGCCACCTATGGCAAACCTGTGTGCCATGTGCAGCGGTATTCATCATCACCAAAGTACCCCACCTGGAAGGCCCTACCCGACTTACATCCTACCATCTATGAAGAAGTCAATGCCACCACCTACAGCAAACCCGTTTGCGACGTCGTCAAGTATGAGTCCATTGCTGTCATACAGGCAGTGGTATCCATCGCCACCCAAGCCCACATTCTCCCTGTCCCCAACCCATTTGCAGCTTATATTACTTCCCCCATGTGGCTTACAGCACTCCCTCCACCATCCCCGACATATCCCCTTCATATTCACCTTCAACATCCCCAGCATTGTTGGCGTCACCACTTACCCCACCTGGAATCAAGGACCACACTGCCAAGATCATTTCCGCCTCGTCATCGCCAGGCCTCGCCAAGGCAGAGGCAATCCCAATCGTTCACTCAAAAACAAACTGTGGGTACTTGCTTCACAACTGTATTCGGCCCGGGGCTCGTTCCTTATTTAACATACTGCTAGAATACTGCTTCTCCACCCACACTTCCATGGTTGGCACTCCTTGGTGGGGGCGGTGATCATTGCAGTGTTATTTGGTGCAGTCATGATCTTCTGTGTTTGGAGTACACACTTTTTTTTCTCATTTGTCGGTCATATATCTCAATGCATACTTCTTTCAGACACGCCTTATTGGTGTTTATGGTGGACTACTTGAATCAGCTAGAGGGGAGTGGGTTTGGGGCATCTGGGGCACTCAAAGAACTTGGTGGAGCTATTGTTGTTGGTTCTCTTTTTTCCGATTTCCAGATGGCAGAATGGGTATCTAATGGTATTTTTTGTTCATCAGGCAACACTTGGGCATGTGGTAGCCTAGACTATGATTGAGGTAGGGGCTGACATCTCCTGTGCTGAATCTGACCTCATGGGTAGGGGTAAGGTCATGTATGCCAATCCCTGACATGGGTCTGATACCTGTGCTGGGTATGGATATAGATACTAGTGCTGGCACCTGGGATATACCCATGTGGGTAGCCTAGACTACAATTGAGATAGGGTGTTAGTGTCACCAACTTACTTGCTGACATCTGCTGCACTGAATCTGACCTCATGGGTAAGGGTAAGGTGAAGTATGTCAATCCCTGACATGGGTCTGATACCTGTGCTGGGTATGGATATAGATACTAGTGCTGGCACCTGGGATATACCCATGTGGGTAGCCTAGACTACAATTGAGATAGGGTGTTAGTGTCACCAACTTACTTGCTGACATCTGCTGCACTGAATCTGACCTCACTCATCTACTGGTCTTTTAATATATGATAGTGTTTGCATATGGTACATGGTTGTTTGTACATAGCATTGGAATGGTTACATGATTCTAAGAACAGAAAGCAAAAGACATGGGATAAATGGAACAATATACTAATGCATTTCCTTGAGAATTTGCAATACTGCTTGACAAAGACAATGAAATTTTTCATACTCCATTGTCACTGTCCTATCAGCTACCTCCAGATGACCCAGGATTGGTTGATAGAGGGTGGGAAGCATATGATCCTTGGAAAACTGCAGTTTGCTTGCAGAACTTGGATGATAAAGGTTAAAGGTAGCCTATAGATATTAAGCTAGCTTTATGATTACAAAGGTGATTCACTTACTCCTGTTATCACAAATGCCACCATAGGCATAGGCAGCTGATAACCATCAAGAATGCCTTTCTGTCTCAAACCTGCAAGGTGGTTTGGTTGCTTATAGAATTCCACCAGCCCATGATAGATAAATGGATGGCAGAAGAAATTTGTCTATAATAGAAAGTTATGTTTTACCTCTAATACAAAACACATTACTTACCTCTCCATTTTGAACAATATGACAAAATGCAAGATTCTGCAAGGTCAATGGAGTAGACAAAGAAACTTGGCCAAAATATCCATAATGCATATAAGGCATTGCAGAAAATGTATTCTCCCTTTTCACATTTTGGAAGCTTTCCAGAACCTTGCTCTTGTATGGCTGCTCAGCCAACCTCCCATAACCAAATATATTTTGTATAGACTTGCGAACAGTTATAACCAAATCAGAAAGCTAACAAATATTAGAATTATACATATTACTAAATATAAAATACTTACATTGTTCACAAAGTCAACTGATTCAGGGTGGTTTACTATTATTTAAATATTATCTTAGTAAAGGATGAAATTAGAAGAAAATACTTACTGATAACATTTGTGTTCACAGAAGCCCACCAGCTAATGGACTGCTTTTCAGATCTATCCAACATATCATGAACATAGTCATTCTGGATGAGTATGAAGGAGTGAGAAGCATGGGCCTCAAAAAGGGCCTTTAAAAGATCCTTGGCTATACCCTTCATTTCTTTTGCTGTTAGAAATGGCCCATGTGAATTTTGGAACATAATGGCAAGGAGTTGTTGATGAAATAGGTAAGAGCCAGCAAGTTGAACAATCCCATTGTGAAAAGTCTTAGCTGTAATACTGATGGTTGGCTGAGAGCTATTCTCCTCCAATATGTTGCCAAGAACTATTGATATAAGATGTATAATCAATAAAATCAATAAAATAATGCTTACTATTGGCTACTTCAGTTTGAAATAGCAAAAGGTCAACATTGTAGCTATTGACCAGTAATTCAAAGAGATGCCATATGGCATGGGTAGTAGAATCTGTAAAAGATCAGATGTGTGTGACTGAGTCACCAACTTCAATTAGCTACCAGAGATGGTATATTTAACCAAGACTAAAGGGAAAAAAACCATGAGTTATTTAGTATTTTGTACTAAAAAAAACTACCTTGGTTAATAGGAGAATTCTGAGATTTGCTCAGATTTTTCACAGCTATGTCTATAAATCATATCCTTAACATCAAATTCAAACTTGAATATAACACTTACTTGTGAATTCAGGAATCTGAGTAGTAGAAATGGAACATGGCTTGTCAAGAAGATGCCATTCAGGTTTCAAACAGCCACTGAGTTTTTCACTAATAGTAGTGAAGAAATTGTGCTGGGCTGGTGAGCTTGACTATACCATATCTTTGTTATTGGGAAAACATAGCAGTATATTTCACTTACAGTGCCAGAAGTATGACCCAAGGGGTAAGTATCAAAGCCAGTGGCTTGCCAGTGGCCATATTCCCAGTTTAAGCCCTTTGAAATGATATACTGTTATGTTAGCCTTGTCATAGATACTTAACAGCTACTTACCTCAGCTTGGGGCTCATCTGACATAGGATTTACCAATGGATTGGCTATCAGATATGGTGGATAAGACTTATTGATGGATTGATCAGTTAGTAACTGAAACAACCCTAAAGGACTCACACTTAAGTGAAGCCTTTGTGCTAGGTCGCTTGCACAGAGAAAAAGACAAGTGGAAAGAAGTAGAGTTGCCTGTAGGGGAAACTCCAAGAGAACAAGACTGGTGTTCTCTGGTGCTGAATTGGGGTTTATATAATAAGTACAGGTGCACACGGACCGTGCTGTGCTACTGCTATATATAGTAAATACTGTGGACACTGCATCACAAAAGTTGCACATTTCTGTTTTCCTCTGCCACGTCTGTCGGAGTTTTCCACCACGTGTCAGATGTCAATGGGGGCACGACCCCTATGTCATATGTGATGTCAACAATGGAATACAACCAAGTAAACTCCATTGTGTAGAGATGACCATGCCAGAAATAATATTTGTAGCTATTTTTCTGCCAATGTATGACAATGCCAACCCATGTACGATGTGAACGTCTGAACCACATGACTACAGTGCATCATACCCTTCCTCGGCCCAAACCACTTCATCCAACTCCTCCCCATCATCCACAACCACTTCATCAACACCGTCATTGATTCCGCTGACACCATCATCACACGCTTCATCACCGCCGCCCCCCTCGTCATCCAATCCACTTTCAGCCTCCTCGTCTTCTAAGTCCACCTCGTTCTCTTTGTCAGATGAATCTGGTGGATCATGTCGACCTTCTTGCTGCAGAAAATCATCCCAACTCTGACTAATTGTATGCCCAATCCCACCACCCCAAAAACGCATGAACATGTCCCTGTCGACAAATCTACCCAAATTTAGCATAGACTTGGAATAGTAAAATGAAAGCTTACATGTTGATATAGAAAAAAGTCCAATTGAGATTGCCAGACCAGCCTTCAGCCAATGGTTGCTGGTTTACGAACGAGTTGGCAAGAATTTCGTCTGTCGCACCTACCGTAAATGTTGGAATTAGATGGATACCTCGGATGACCACATTTGGGTCGACGAAGCCAAAAGCATCTATGAGATCCTCCTGACCAAAGAACTGGATGCGAGGGAGGTGTTTTGCATCCCATCCAGAGTCAGTGTTCGTATCCCGACGAAACCAGCGGACGAATAAAGCATCCATTCGTTCTGGCTTTGAGAAGGGTAACCAAATGTTCAATCGATGTTCTACCATGACATGGAATATTAGACAGACACGAGCATACCAGTATGGATGGGAGTGTTCGTCCTCCTGTGAAAGGAGCATGATATCTGGTCAGGTGCGGGGATTGACGGAATCCTGTTCACACTGAAGGTCATATGTGGTATAGTTGACTCGAAGAAATGCATGTTTGAAGAATTGATTATTGCGTATCAAGATGCAGCTCCGGTCTTCGTCTGAGAAGTTATACTCATCTCCGTTGTATTCAAGATTACGTAGTCAAGCAAGCAGGTGATCCTTAAGGCGCAGGATGAAATTCTAGTCCGATGATTGAGTAACCACGTCAAGGAGGATATCGATATCTAGTACATACCTCGAGAGCTGGATCACCATCTTTGCTCCCAACCAAACAGTTAGGTCATGCGCGTTACGTGTTGATGCAGCAATATGATAATGATCTTCCGGTGCTGATCTAGCTCGTGGTGTCTTCTTCGTGGTGTCTCCATCCAAGTCAGTCGTTTTCAATGCCTCCCTGGCTTCGTTGACCTTGCTAATGAATTGCTCGACTGCCTCTTGATCAGCCATACTTGCTATTCTTGTATCCTTCTTTTTTCCTGACCGAACAAAGCATCACTTTGAATGACGATGCTCAAGCTCTCCCTACTAAATATAGTATCATCATGAAATATGAGTAGATGGAAACTTACAATCTGTGTCGAATAACTATCAGTTGTTCCAAATTGCCGGATAGTGTCTGGATAATCTTCCAATGCATGATACTTGTAAGTCGACAAGTTGAGCTTCTTGAGCTTCAGTGCTGAGTTCATTTCCCTTGCAGACTGTGGGTCCTTCTTCATAAGCGCAGCATGACGACGTGCTCGTGTTGCTGCTTCTTGAGGGAGCTCAGTGGTGCGATAGGAAGCACATGTTGTTTTCTGAAACAGCTGCACCGAGTGACCAAGCTGCAATGTTATCATGTCAAAGAAGGTGAGTGTGTCATCTGTATGCATTCGAAGCTTCGTGAGCACATGCCAAGTAGCCAAATCAAAGAGCAAATCTAGTACAACCTCGTTGTGAGGAGAAGGGAGGAGTCCGTCAAAGACTGGGATAGCACACTATATAAGTTAATTAGTTGCATCTGTCGTGATCTAAACCTGTACATACCTGGAGCAGGTCCTTGAAATCCCTTGCTGCAAGTCGTGACATTGCCGAGGCATTTTTGTGAAATGTTCTGATGGTCCTGTGCCCGAATGTTGGTACAGCTCGGTATCTAGATCACGTAAGTTGCATATATTGCACGAATGGTCATAAAACATACCTCCAATTGAGTTCGGGTATCGTGTTTCCTCCTTGAGCATGTAGGATCCGCATCAAGTGTATAAAAATTGCCTTCCAGACTCCTAGTTCAAACTCATGTAGGAGGTCGATGACGAACAATAGAAAAAAATTGAATAGATCCTCATCAGAAGAGAGGCATTCACAGAATGTGTTCTACAACAAAAATCAGTTGTGATACAACCACATAACTCAGCTACTTACTCAAACTGGAACCCAAGAGTCATCCTTCAAGAGCTCGCTCACTTTGGTGCTGCTGAGCAACTTTCCCACTACGTGCTCGTTTAATGACCTTCTGATATGCATGGTCATTGATGTGGACATGTGTTCATCGGGTAATCATATCACTATGCTTTCCCATGCGAGGAACATCTGCTTTCTTGACAAAACAGCATGGACATAAACATTCTCCTAGGAACTTGACACAAGCCAATAGGACTCTAATTTCATGATCAGCTACTAAACAGCATGAGGTGTAAATGATTACTTTTCAGGGTAGTCAGCTGAGTAGCTAAAAAAACGGGGAAAAAACACCGAATGACGTGATCAACACACTCGATCAACATGCCTGTCTTGTAGGCCTCGACAAACTTCCCGTCAAGCAAAAGCTTCCATACAGCTTGCATAAGCTCTCATTTGAAGTAAGTGTACATCTTGTCAGACGATGCTTCTCCGTGTGCCTGTACATAGCAGTCTTGAAAGTTATCGGGTAACTATAACAACGTGAGCAAAATATTATATGACTGCCATGTCCTAAAACTTACCGACGGAATGTAAGAAATATGATGGCACGCCCCTAAGGTAGGCTTTCCCCGGATATACTTGGACTGATTCCCAAAATAAAGGTATATGGGCCACAAGGATGCATTGCCAAAGGTGGCGAGTTGAGTTGCATCCGACCACAGCATTATCGGGACGACTACACGTTTATACTGGTCATTGGCATTCCTTGGCAAACGACTGACCTCCTCATAAGCCCTAAGCATGCGTGGTGATGTATAAGCTTCTGAGAAGACCTGAACACGATGACCATCTGCTGTTGTCCAATACTGATGGAAAGGTGTGAAATGAAAAGACGAGGAGACATTATCACTGAAGACAGACTTCATGATGTCAACGATTGAGCGATGAAGAATATTGTCGAGTGTGATAGTGGGAATATCTGGGTCGTTCTCAGAGGCATAGCTCTTTCCTTCTTTGATGAGAGGCATGGTGATGGACCCCCGAGTCCAGCCATGCTCAGTATGGAATGGATTGGAGTCGTCGTCAAGGTACTTCATAACAAGCCTATATTCACGGTCATGGGAGAAGTCAGGCTTCACTGCGTGGTTGAAGGCAGGATCACTAATGTATGTCCAGAGGCGATTCAGTTCGTCCTTCGTTTTCGAGATGGACTTTGAGTACTGCCAGCACATCAGAAGTCCTGTAGTGGGGTTGCTGAATGCAGAGAAGAGGTTATCATGGGTGATGTCGGAAGGGGGGATGATATTTGGAAGATTAGAGAGCTGGACAGACTTCTGAAGGAGGGTAGGTGCATCAACGAGATTTAAAACAACACCCTTTGACTCCAGGTCATGTGTCGGCTTGCTTGAATAAATGTGGAAGAGACCAAAAAGATCAGGTTCTGTCTCGAATTCCAGGATTGCTGGTTTGATGGTGGAATCCTCAGTAGTCACAGGAGGGGATGGAGGAGGAGGAGGAGCATGGCGAAGACCTAAAGAATCCCCTGGCACAAAGTCATTGAAATGTGCAGGAAGGCGAACACGACGTCCGGACCGGGAGGAGACAGGTGGAGGAGTGCTTTCTCGAGGAGGAGGAGTAGGCGGAGAACCAGAAGCCATGTCAACCTAGCCAGAAATTAGTCTGTTTCTTGATGAGCTATCATAAAGACTGACCTCCTGCACCTGAAAGTCGTCTACCTCAGGTGCGTCTACCTCAGGTGAGAGTCTCGAATGACCTGGGTCAGCCTCATCCGCAGAACTGGACTCGGACAAGACTGGTGAGCCTGGCAATCCCCTTTTGCGTTTCTTCTGATTCCTACGTCGCTAAGAGTATCTCGAGTGAATGTCCATGACAAAGGCCTTGCTTGAATCACATTGAGCTTCGTGAGCACTGAGAGATCGTTGAGTCTGGAACTTTTTCTGGCATCCAATGCAGATAAGGCTCATGATGGGCACTGGGGACTCGATGGGGCATCATGGTGCATGGCTGGTGTATTTAGCAAGAGTCGCGAATAGAGGAGGCTGTATGCGGTAAGTCGACCAATCCAAACTTTAAAGTTCAAACCCAAACTTTACTTCAAACCATCACCACGCCGTTGCCCTCAACCCTAGTATCTCCAATGATCCCCATTGCCCAGAATACCCCCATCCAACCACCCGGCTCTCCGATGGTTTCTGTTGCCCAGAACAACACTCTTGTATTAGAGATCGACAATCTGTTTATCAACTGGCCAACATACGTTATCAACTACACTCCGGATGAGCCAGGACCTCTTGTACTGTTTTTTACTACCTTAGTTACGCTGCTGACCATCGAACAGAAAATCATTCTTAGACTGAAAGATGTCATCAAATGTGCCATTGAAGATGATGGGATCATCAGCGACTCTGACGATGAGAACATTTTTGCAAAAGTGGTAGCGAAACCCAGGGTCAAGGGTGCTGATGTCACCATCGATCTCCATTCACTGTAGGCCCAGTTTGTTCCTTAGCTTGATCGCTCACATTTCTTGGTTGTAAAACAGTAACGAGGACACCAAAGACGATAAAACACTCACACTCGATGCCATTCCAGTAAGGTTGCACGGTTTTCCAACTGATACCCCCCCTGTCCATCCAAAGCTCTTTGACAGACCCTGGCCTCCCCTCTGCCCCAAAGCTCTACGAGTCATCTCTGCTAATAAACCGGTATCGAGCTTCAATGTCCTCAAGACAATTCCTGTCATAGTGAAGGTGATCAGCGATGATCAAAATGTTTGTTAAAGTTCTAGAGTCCAGAACATGTATTTTTATTGCAATCCTGTCATGTGCTACTAGTCTGCTCAATAATCATTGGCCCATTATGTACGTACTCTAGTACTGTACCAGGAGGGAATATATCGGGATTAGCCGACGGAACATAATTACCCATCCCGCATCCTCCCGCATCCCATCACCTCACTACTACCATCATGCCATCTTCGTCATCAACCTCCAGCAGCAAAAAATGCGCTCGAAGCCCAGACGAACGTGTCAAGAAGCATAAAAAGTCTGCATCCAAGACGTCCAATAAGTAAGTGCATGAGTGTGTGAATGGTTACTAGTGGACTTACCTTCCTAAGGAAATGAGTTCCCGAGACAGAGGAGAGTGGAGATTCCAACTCGGAATCTAGCTCAGTTGACGACAACATAGGGGTTGAGCCTGGCGATTGCAAAACTGCAGGCCGTGCGATTGCCCAGTGTTACAACATGTTTGTGGATGTCAACAAGGTAATCAGTGTCGTGTTGCTGATGAAGGAGGAAGAGGATGCCGAGAATGGTGATCTCAGCGAATCAGAGGACAAGGCGACATGGCTGCATCGCAAAAACTATCTCAGTCAGATGTAAGTCTTGCACATATACATTGAGCCCTAATCAGCATTGTTGTCTAGATCTGATAAGACAATGGCGAGGTACAAACAGGTATATGCGGTGCTCTTGCGCCTTGTGCCTGGTATTAAGTCATTGATTGGTAACTGCAAGTCCCAAAGATCGCAACTCAAGAGAGCTACAAAAAAGGTGAGTATATGCGCATATAGACAAGTGAACTAATTTCTTCTTAGATAAACAATGCCATAAGCGAGGCAAGGAGCAATGATGCTGGAAAGTTACGGGACAAGATCGTGTCATACGTGACTCCTGACCCAAACACTGCACTCTCCCCACCAATTCCTGCAGGCAGCTCCCGCTCTCAATTGGGATTGAATCACCCAGTCCTTGCAGGATTTCTTTGTCCGATTGACTCTGTGAAAGTGTTTCACGAAGATCCTAAGGGGTACGTCAAATTTCAGAGCACTTACACTGACGAGCCAATGCATTGGACAGCAGAACACGCAAGAAGCTTGAAAGTGGCAAGATCAAGATGTCAGCAATCGACTTTCCAGCATTCCTATGGGAGGACAATGGTTGCAAGTTCGATGAAGATAATCTGTTGCAAGGCTTTTTTCATGGACCCTATATAGAAAGGGTATGTTGCCTAGTAAGCGTAGTGATTGCTGAATGAGTTGCATTATAGGTCACGAGGCATATTTTTACAGGACCATCGACAGGTATGGGTGGTGATGCACGTGGGTCAAAACCCAACAACTCGGAGCTCAATCAAATGAACTGCGTAGAAGGCGCACACCTTGCATATGCCGCTGTTCAGGTTCGTGTCCCACTTCTCATATCATTTCACTCAAACTGTATGTGACATGATATACATAGGCTCACTTTGGAATCAGTTCGAAGAACCGGTGGAAGGAGATAGACGGCAATTTCAACTACCGGAACTTCTATTACACTCTAATAGAAATGGTTGATGACTGTGAAGACGTCGCATGGAAAGCAGCCCTTTTGAAACACTACAATATGTAAGTTTTGTATTCATTTAACTACGGTATTGATCCCCCTGCCAGGCTTCTGTTCAAGGATGAGAATGGGCGCCAGAACGACCTTGGAAATGACAACAATAATGGGGACGAGGATACAAGCACAAAGGGAAAATCAGTACTGTCCAGGATGCGAGCTCAGGCAGCCGCGCGTGCATCATCCAGCGCTTCCGCTAACATGTCTCCTACTGATCCCAAGACCTCATCTGAATCTAGCACCTTTGCAGACGCACCTCCCACTAATGATCCCAAAACTGTCACTCGGGAATTGACATCTCTTTGGACTTCCGACCCTCCATCAGATGGAATTGCAGTTGGTCCTGCATCGACGATTGTGTCATCATCAATTCAGAATGATACTTCAAGTACACCTGCTATGAGCAACTCGGTGCTGTCTATTTTTAGAAGCCCTGTCCCTGAAAGTCATGCCTCTTCTTGTCCGATGATCCGAGCGAGCCCTGCTGTTCCCCCACATTACGAGAATTCTCCCTTGAGCGAGCTTTCCGATCTCAAGAAGAGCGAAGAAATGGACCTGAAAGAGAAGAAGAAGAAGGCGACAATTAAAAAGGGTAAGAGAAAGGCCACTGTATTGACCTCTGATACAGAGGAGGACGCCAATTCTTCTGCACGTCCTTGTCGTAAGACGTTGAGAAAAAGGAAGTAAGGTGCTTGAGGTGTTCTTTTTCATTTCTAGTGCACGCTTGTCTCACTTCACTTTCAGGCTCATCATTTGCTTTCGTCCCACCGCCATCGTCTGTATCACTCGACTCGCACTCGGACCTTTCTTGTCACTGCATCAGCTCGCTCATCGTATACTTCGTCTCCACTGCTGCTTGATCCCCAGTCTCGTTTTTGCAAGTCTAGTCATTTTCATGTACAACACTCCAACACTCGCTTCTGCAACATCATTCAGTCAGCTCGTTCCAATGCTCAAGTTGCACCATATTGCTCTCATTTGCTCTCGTTTACTCTCGTTTCCGTTGGCGCCTGTCTCTACGGCGGTGTCAGGGTGGATTCAATTAGGTATTTGTAGATATCCGCTGGGCACATCAGCGCATGTATGGTTATTGTCATAATGCATATTTGATCGTGTTCACATACCAGTCCATCTCTGCCATTGGCAGATTTGCCAGAACAACAAATCAACTCATAACTCGAACCCTAAGTACTAGTTCTGGCACGAAAGTGCATTTGTCAAGATTGAAAACTAAGGCACTCATGGATATGCCAGAGGATGACTGGTTAGCTGGCTCAACTATTGCCTTACGTGATCAACTCAGAGCATCACAGAACTTTGCAGTTTTTGTGATGTGGGTCATGTGATATACCTGTGTACATAGCCTGGCATGCGTGATGCGCATGTATGTGGCAGCATGAGGCTGCGGTGCGGATCTAATGTGAAATGAGAAGCATGGATGTGGGAGATTAGATATGCATGTGTGAATAGAAGCGATAGAGCAGAGATGAAAGAGATGCATGTGAATGCGTGAAAGGAATAGATAGGGGTTGAGAATGAAAGAAAATTGATAAGTCCGTATACGCTTGAGTAGCGGTCGTAACAGTAACAACCAATATTGTCAATCAATCAATTACTTACCTCAGGCTGCCATGTATCAGCCTCAAAACCCAAAAGGTTTGATGAGGTTGTAGCCTTAGCAAGATTCTAGTAATATATTAGTAGACAATAGGATTGATTGAGATCAAGGAATATTTACCTCAAATTGATATGCCCTGTCTTCTGGCATAGTGTTTGGGTTGCCTAATAGGAATTACGGAGTAAGAATTATAAATCAGAATAGTATCATACCTATAATGTAGGGATCTGGGTGGTTGCCGGAAGGATTCATGGGAGTATGTGAGTAACCCGTATCAACTGATTGATCAGTTTGATTACGTTGAACGTGTCACGTGACTTGTTCAGTCTGCCTCATCTGCAACAACGCGACATCCATGCCACCCATCACTACCACGATGACAACAACAACAACAACGGCAAGGTGGCACCACCCGTGCCACTGAAATGATGATGACGATGCGATGTCTGTGCCACCACCATCATGACAATGACAATGACGACACGGTGTCGTGAGCACCACCGCGATGATGACGACGCGACAATGACAATGCACCATTGCTATTGCCTGCGTTCTGGCGACGCCATGTCACCACCACCACGGCAAGACCAACAACAACGACAGCACTATGGCACCACCACCACCACCACCACGATGGCACGGTGACGACGCCGTACACCACCACACCCACTGGTAAGATGATGATAACAACAACAACGGCATGGTGGTACCACCCGTGCCATCGAAACGGTGACAACGCCGTACACCACTGCACCCACTGGTAAGACGATGATAACGACAACAACGGCCGGTGGTACCGCCCATGCCACTGAAACGACGATGATGCCATCACCACCACCACACCCCCGTGTTGACAACAACAACAATGCCATCCCCGCCCCCCCACTTGATGACTTGAACAATGAGGACACCATGTCACCACCACCGCGGCAAGACGACGACAACACCATACCATCACCACCACCACCGTGGTAAAATGACAACGATGTCGCTGTGCGATCACCACCACCACCACCACCGTGGCAAGACGACAACGACGTCACCGTGCGATCACCACCACCACCGCGGCAAGACGACAATGACGACGGCACGGTGGCACCACCCATGCCACCGAAACATGACAATGCTGTACACCACTGCACCTACCGGTAAGATGATGATAACGATGACAACGGCATAGTGGTACCACCCGTGCCACCGAAACGATGATGATGCCATCACCACCACCATGCCCCCATGTTGACAACAACAACAATGCCATGTTGTCAACCCAGCAATGAGCCCAATGGCTGGTCGATCCCTATAGTAGTTTCAATGTATATTATAGTGTATGTAAGGTATACCCCATATATTCATTTTTACTAATTCTCAATTGTCCACTGCATCAGCAAATCTACATTTTTTCTGGATCATTGAAATCAATGACAAGACTGACAGGCCTGAATGGCCTAATCAATGATAGATTGACCTGACTAACTGAACTGATTTACTGACAAGCTGATAAGCTAATTTATTGAATGGATTGGTTGACTAATTAACTAACTAGCTGACAAATTGACAAACCTGACACACCTGACTAACTGACCAACTGACCAACTGATGTGACTGACAGAGATGACTAACTGATCAGCTGATGGGCTAATGGGCTGACTTGGCTGATTGACTGACAACCTGACTGACTGATAGACTGACATGACTGGTTGACTGGTTGACTGACTGACTGATGGGAGACAAGACTGACAAGACTAACCAGATGATTAATTGATTGACTGGCTGGACTGATGGGACTGATATCACTTGTGAATTGACAAGCTGATATGCTGATAGCTCTGAGAATGCTGATAGCAATGAACTACTTATGAATGATAGCACTGATAGCATGCTATCAGTCAAGTGAGACAGCTCAGCAATGTCATTGATTTTGATAACTCAGAAAAAATGTAGGTTTGCTGATATGGCATTCCGAACCTGTACAATGGCAACAACAGATTGCATGGCAAGTTTAAATTTTCATGTCACTAGATATACATATTGTAAGGCAGAATATGGTCATAAAATCACAGAGAACTTCTATTGAGTATGACACCCTAATACGAGATTTATACGACCAGGCAACTTCATTAGCTAGTGATAGAAACACTTCATCAGCAAAACAGTGATTTTACCACAGTGGTACAGTGGGTACAGTGAGTTACAGTGAGTACAGTGCAAGTACAGTCTTCACAGGCACAACAAATATTGCTTATTAAGCAAAGAAAATCACTTTTAGCCATACTTTATGTCACTGTATAGTAGGGACCTAACTGTACCACTGTACCACACTGTATCACTATACAGCACTGTACAGCACTGTGTAATTATACCCTAGTTTGCTGATGTTGTATGTTCCTTAAAGATTGATGCAATTGTTGCAATAGCATCTACCCGATGTAGACATCAGGTAGAGGGAATCTACTCTAGGGCATTACCTTTGGAGGGGTTTACTCAGAGATGATAGCGGTTAGGGATCAAGAGAGTTATAATTCATATTCAGACTCAGCAGAGTCTTATATACTACTATTACTGATTATATAAGCAGGTCACGTGACATCAAGTACGTGTCCTTTCAACACTCCCCCTTGTCTAGTATATGGTAGATACATAGATATCAAGTGAGAAGTACATAGTAATGTAACTAAAACATCCGCACATTTAAGGCGAGTTAAATTCCAAACCGAGCTGGGAGCGGAACTCCTTGAACTTGACATGTCCAAGGTTCTTAGTGAACATATCCGCGGGATTGTCGGTCCCAGGGATAAAGAGCAGCTCTACCTGCTTCCATAGCATCACAGCATCACGTACAAAGTGGTAATGGATCTGGATGTGTTTGGATCGTTTTTCGGTGACTGGATTTTGCGCAATAAAGAGCGATCCTTGATTGTCACCACAAACGGGGATGGGACCAAGGTGATAACCGAGTTCTTCCATCATTTGACGAATCCAAATAGCCTGGCGCATACAGTCGCTCAAGGCCATGTACTCAGCTTCCGTAGAAGACAGAGCTGTGGTTTTTTGTAAGTGTGAGTTCCATAGGAACACACCATCCGCGAATTTCAGGTAGAAACCTGTTTGCGAGTGAGACGTGACTTTGTCTTGTCCCCAATCAGAATCGGTGCAGGCGATGATGCCTTTACCGGATTTGCCTTGATATACGAGAGAATAGTCTCGGGTACCTAATAGATACCGGCAGATATATAGAGCTTTATTCAGATGCTCTTCTGATGGGTTGGCGGACATGCGGGCGAGTTGAGTTACCACATATGATATGTCAGGCCTTGTGCCGATCATAAGATACAGTAATGATCCGATAACCTGTTGGAATCGCATCCAAAGTTCCGGTTGGACAGGTAGATCATTCTTCTCTGGGTAATAACCCTGAGGGAGAGGGGTGTTGGTGATTTTTGCGTTAGTCATTCCGCATCGCTCTATGACTTTGTCGAGGTATTTTCGCTGGTCTATCTTAATAGTTTGACCATCTCGACGTATGTTCATTCTTAGGAATTTGCGTGTTTCTCCTAAGTCACGACAGTCCCATTTCTTTATAAAGGTGGCTTTAACCTTATCTACAAAGGTTTTGTTTGGGCCGCAGAAGATGGTGTCGTCTACGTAGATAATTGCTAGGACGAGCTCTTTGCCCTTGCGATAGATGAATAGGCCAGCATCTGTTTTAAGACGCGTGAAGCCGAGTTCTTTCATGGATGCGTCGAGTTCGCGCCACCAAGCTAATCCTGCTTGTTTGAGGCCGTATATGGCGCGGAGTAATCTCAAGACCTTCCCTTTAAGGTGAGGAGGCATAAAGCCTTCTGGGAAGTCCATGTATAATTCTTCGTCCAGTTTGCCGTATAGATAGGCGGATCGGACGTCGAGACCAGTAATGTACCAGTTCTCAATTGCTGAGAGGGCGAGCATGCACTGCACTGTCTCAAAGCGTACGACAGGAGAGAATATTTGATCAAAGTCAATCCCTTCTACTTGGGAGAAGCCCTTTGCTACTAAGCGGGCTTTCTTTCTTCCGTCGGTTTTGACATCAAAGACCCATCGGTTTTTAATAACCTTCCTATTTGCAGGTCGATCCATGATTTCATAGACCTTGCGGTCCTTGAGTATTTGTAACTCATCGTGGCAGGCTTTACACCAAAGGGTTTGTTCCTCTTGTGGTAACTTGAGGATGTCGTGGTATGTCCATTCGTGGTAGTTCACATTGGACTGTTCTATTTCCAGTGGGAAGGCTCGGCTATAGAGGTATGAAACCAATGCGTCTCCCCCTTCCCTGGTTATGCACTCTATGTCATCTTCTGACGGAGTCGGGGACGGAGGCATTCCTCCAGGGACTACGGGTGAATCCGAAGGGCCAGCCGGTGCTTCTCCTACCATTCTGCACCAGTCGGAGGCGCGTTCAATGTCGTGGAGCTGTTTCACAGGATTGTGGTGTTCTCCATACACATTTCCAGGTCAGAAAGGGGCATGGTGTTCCCGTTGGGGGCGCTGTGGGCGAGCTGGTGGAGGCGGAGGCGGACGGCGAGGAGGTGTAACCGGGGGTGCCGGTGGCGGAGGGGTAGGTGTCCTAGGGGGCACCGGAGGTGGAGTAGCGGGCCTAGGGGCCAGGCGACAAGGGGCTTCGGCAGGAGGAGCAAGTTCCGCATCTGACTCCAAGTCCAATGGTGATGAGTCAGAGTCGGAGGACCCATCATCATGAGAGTGAGGACGCGGCGGGTGGTTAATCGGCCAGTGAGGTTGTGCCTTTGAACACCTTGGGAAGAGATGTTCATCAAAAATGGCATGTGCCAATGTGTGTAGCACGTTATTAGGGCGCATGAATAGGTAGTTTGAGTCACTACCGGCGGATACGCCCAGGTAGATCATCAGCTGCGATTTAGGTTGCAGTTTACCTTTGCGAGTTTCGACCGGAATGTGGACGTATGCGCCACAGCCAAAAACCCAAAGATGCAAAAAAGTAGGCTGTTCGCTGGTGAGCATCTCGGATGGCGTCTTCCAGTTGAGCCGAGCAGAGGGGGTGCGATTATACACATGAAGTGCATGAAGTAGTGTGAACTCCCAGTAAGAGTCGGGCAGGCAAGCCTGCAGTCGCATGGGTTGTGCCTTGTCCATAAGGATACGGATCAGGCGTTCCGCATGTCCGTTTTGCTGGTGAGCGTAAGGGGCGGATTGTTGTATATGTATGCCTTTATCGCGCATATACTCAGTGAATGCTTTGGAGGTGTATTCTCCCCCTGCATCAGAGCGCCAGTGTTTTACGATGGCGTTGAACTGAGTTCGCACATAGGCGTGAAACTGTTTGGTGGCTTTAAGGGTCTGATCCTTTGTTTTAATGAGAACCAGCCAAGCCATGGATGTATAGTCATCATAAAAGACAACCGTGTACTTGTACTTATGGTACGATTCGATTTCAAACGATTTGAGGTCAGAATGAATTAACTCAAAGGGAGCACTTGCGCACTTCTCACTGTGGGGAAAAGTATGGTTGGGCTGTTTGCCCAGTTCACATCCGGGACAGATAGGAACGGTGGATGGGATGTCCACGTCCGGAAAGTCCTTGATGTGCTTCTTAGCTGCGCGGAGCACATCGTGCGAGGGGTGGCCTAAACGGCGGTGTAGGAGTTCATAGTCCACAGAGGTCATCGACGCTAAGTCGGCATGAGGATGAACGGTGGGTGCACGTATCCAGTACATTGTGTCGCCATGGGAGTGGAAACTTAGTACCATTCGTTTCGTGCAGCGATCAATGATATTGATATGACCGGGAGTGGTCTGGAGCGACATACAGGCGTCAGTAAGTAAGGTACCCATTGATATGAGTTTTACAGTACAGGATGGCATGTAAATGACCGGCGATAACCGCACAAGTCTACCTTGGTAGCGGATAACCGCTGTTCCTTTGCCTAAGATGGTTGCACGACCATTTGCCGTCTGTGAGTAGGTTGGTAATAGAAACGGCGTGTACTCAACCAGATCGTTTAGATCATTGGTGTAATGTGAGGAAGCTCCTGAATCCAGGAGCCACATGTCTGGTGGTGGGCGGTGACTGGTGTGGTCTCTTTCTTTTCCTTTACTCTTAGTTTGCTTATTACAGCGATCACACATAGAGAAGGGAGGAAGTGTAATAGATTTGTCATTATCTACTACAGGCGTATACATATTATATATAATCTGAGGCGAAGAAATCCGCGCGTCAGTGCCTGTGAGAAATGGACAAAGAAAGAGAGGGACTTGCCAAAGAATCGACTCGTCCCAGAAGCAATCCAGGTACTTGTCATGTTCCACCATGTCAAGGGACACCATGTCCTCGTCCTCCTCGTCCAGCTGGTCCTCCATTTCGTCATTGCTGTTGTTGAGGACGACGATACGAGGGGTCTCTTCCATCCTTTCAAGGAGGGAGACCAAGGCGGGTTCGCCGAAGGCGCTGACTTCTGCAAAGGCGGAGTGAACGCGCTGCTGACCTTGGCCATGGCGGGTGGCAACCGGCTCGAGGTTGCGGATGGTCTGAGGAGTGGGGGTGACCCCAATGCGACGGGCGAGGTCGATGGTCTGGACGACCTGAGGGAAGGCGGGGGGCCCGTAATAGGGCGCGCCGGTGGTGTGAGCGAGGGCGTGGGGGTCAGAGACAGGCGTGGTGAAGGTGGTGGAGGCCGGGTCGAGGACGGCAGGCTCCATGATCATGTTCGCAAAGGCGAATGAGGCGGAGGATGACTCGGCGGCGTTGGCCGCACGATCCTTGTGCTTCTTCTCCCCTTCTTCAGAGCGCTTGCCCTGGCGGCGCTTCTTCCCCTTGTCCTTGTTCTCGTCCTTTTTATCAGACGAGGTCTCCTCCTTCTTCTGCTGCTGCTTGAAGGAGGGGTCGCCGTTTTGGCGACGGACATTGGAGACTTTGTTGGCCTGCGCACGAGGCGGGGGCCGGCGAGAGAGATGGTGCTGCCAAGCAGCGGTGAGGATGGTTTCCAGTTCGACCATGGTTTTGACCTTGGTCTTGGTGGGGTCGGCATCAATCGCCTCGTTGAGGGTCTGATGCAGAGTCTCTGCATACTTGGGGAGCTTGGCGATGGTGATGAGGGCCTTGAGGTTATCAGGGACCGTGTGCTGGAGGGCATCCAGCTGAGCGAAGCTGGCGTTCAGCTTGGAGAAGGCGGGGCCAGGGTGGTTGTTGTCGGGAAAGGTGATCCCGAGCATGATCTTCCACTCAGTGAAGGCGGAAGCGAGGGAGGCAGCCTCATACTTGGCTTTGAGGGCGTCCCAGATGCCCTTGGCAGTGCTGTACTGGGTGAAGTTTGCGGCGATGGAGGGTTCTATACGAAGACAAATGGACCCAAGGGACCGGTCATCGTTCTCATCCCACTTATCCATGGCTTCTTCCTCCTCGGGGGTGGCAGCTGTTCCAGCCATGCCGGGGCGAGCTTTGACGAAGCTCCTGTGGTAGGAGCCGGTAGCACGGAGGTACGCTTCCATGTCCTGAGCCCAACGTTTGTAGTTGACTCCATTGAGTTTGGGGATAGCGTTGAGGGTTGACGACATTGTTGAAGTAGGTTCTGTAAAATATGACATGTCAGCATAAGGACCGGTGAAGGGAGCGGGAAAAAACCGCATCGCTGAACAGTCAGAGCTTTCAGAATGTAGGGTCATAGCAACCCCCTACATCTGTAGTCTAATGGCTGTTACTCTGGGGCGTTGCCGCACAACCAGGGTGTCTGGCGTTTCTGCACAGGACAGCCAATGTCCAAAGGCATTTACCCATGAGAAGATACCGTTCGGGGGGACTGTACAGTCTATCCTGAACGTAGAGCTTCGGGGCTCATAACCTGTTGCAATAGCGTCTACCCGATGTAGACACCGGGTAGAGGGAATCTACTCTAGGGCATTACCTTTGGAGGGAGTTACTCAGAGATGATAGCGGTTAGGGATCAAGAGAGTTATATTGATATTCAGACTCAGCAGAGTCTTATATACTACTATTACTGATTGTATAAGCAGGTCACGTGACATCAAGTACGTGTCCTTTCAACAGAGTGAACGTGCTGGTGGCCTTGGCCATGGCAGGTGGCAACTGGTTCGAGGTTGCAGATGGTTTGAAGAGTGGGGGTAGCCCCAATCCGGCAGGTGAGGTTGATGGTCTCTTGGACCTGAGGGAAGGCAGGGGGCCTGTAGTAGGGCGTGCCGATGGTGTGCGCAAGAGTGCAGGGGTCAGAGACGGGCGCGGTGAAGGTGGTGGAGGCTGGGCTAAGCACGGCAGGCTCCTGAATGAAGTTCGCGAAGGTGAACAAGGCGGAGGATGATTCGGTGGCCTTAGCTGCATGATCCTTCCGCTTCTTCTCACCTTCTTCAGAGCGCTTGCCCTGACGACACTTCTTCCCTTTGCCTTTTTCCTCATCTTTCGGTTTGGAGGAGGAAGAGGACTCCTGTTGTTTCTGAAATGAGGGGTCACCTTGTTGGTGACAGACATTAGAAACTTTGTTTGCCTGTGCATGAGGCAGCAGGCGGCGAGTGAGGTAGTGCTGCCAAGCAGCAACAAGGGTGGTTTCAAGCTCCCCCATGGAGAGCACCTTGTTCTTAGTGGGGTCGGAGTCAATAACAGCATTGAGCTGCTGGTGGAGGGACTCGGCATACTTGGGCAGCTTTGCCACTGTGATGAGGGCCTTGAGGTTGTCAGGGACCTTATGCTGGAGTTCCTCCAGGGTGGCAAAGCTGGCGTTCAGCTTCAAGAAAGCAGGGCCAGGGTGCTGATTGTTGGGGAAGGTGATCCCAAGCATGTTCTGCCATTTGGTGTAGGCGGAGGTGAGGGAGGCAGAGTTGTACTACTTCTTGAGTGCATCCCAGAGTTCCAAGGCGGTGCTCTGGGTGGTGAAGCAGGTGGAGACATGGGGCTTGAGGCAGAGACATATGGAGTCAAGAGCTTGGTCATCGTTCTCGTCCCACTTGTCGATGGCCTCCTCTTCAGCGGTGGTGGTGGCTGTTCCGGCGATGATGGGGCACACTTTGTGCATCTTGTTATAAAAATCAGATGCACGGAGGTAGGCCTCCATGTCCTGGGCCCAGCGCTTGTAGTTAATGCTGTTAAGCTTGGCGATGGTGGCAAGGGTAGAAGACATTGTAAGTAGGATCTTGAAGGGTGATGTGTCAGTATGAACCAATGAAGAGAGCGAGTAGAATGTTCGCATCACTGAACAATGTCAGAGCTTCCAGAATGTAGGATCATAGTGACCCCCTACATCCAGAGTCTGATGGCTGTTACTCTCAAGCATTGCCGCGTTGAGAGTGTCCGGCATTTCCACTCAGGATGGCCAATGTCCAAAGACATTCACCCATGAGAAGATACCATTTGGGGGGACATACAGTCTGTCCCAAACATAGAGCTTTGGGGCTCATAACCTGTTGCAATAGCGAGTACCTGGCGTTGCCGCACAGGGTACTGGGGAATCCTCTCTAGGGACTTACCTTTGGACTGGGGTGTAACTCAGAAATGATAGCAGTTAGAGATCAAGAGAGTTGTTATTATATTCAGACTCAGCAGAGTCTTATATACTTGTACAAAGTGATTACTTAATATAGGTCATGTGACTGTAAGAGTACGTGTCCTTTCAACAAGTTGGCCATGAGTTAGCAGATAAGCACTGCCTAGATAAGATGCTGCAATGTGATTGAACAATAAGGGAAAGTGAGTCAAAGGGAAAGTGACTAGGTGAGCACGAGGATAACATGTGTTGCATAGCCAAGATAAGGGAGATAAGGTCATGTGACTAGATGTGATGGAGATCACATGACTTGATAAGATAAGGTATTGCAAGGGTTATTGGGGACTGTCTGTAGTGTCCAGGTTATAGGGGTTATCTGGTGGAATATGGTTAATGCAAGGAAAAGTGTGAAATTAGTATGGTGGGAAATAGCAGCTGTTACATTAGTTGACCTTGACCTTAAAATGATCCATGTTCCTGGCCGCCTCCTTGCTGGCCCTGATGCTCTCTCCTGCCGCCCTGATCTTCATCCAGACACCCCTGACAATACTGAAACTGTACTCCTCCTGAACACCCTCTTCGTCTGCATCATTGATGCTGCTTTGCATCGGAAGGTCTCATTCTCCTCCAAGGATGATCCCCTCGTTTTGAATGCATTGCATGCTCTTGATGGATCTGTACCCCCAGCTTTCTGTTCCCAATTGTCTGACTGGGCCTTTGATGAGGGCATCCTCACCTACCAAGGCCGTGTTTACGTCCCTCCTAACGAATCTCTCCACCATTCCATGTGACCTACTGTCATAATCATGCTTCTGCAGGTCACCCCGGCTATCTGTCTCCCCCCTTCCTCCGGCTTTGATTCCCTGTTGGTTGTGGTTAACCACAGGCTTACTAAGGGGGTAATTCTCTGTCCCACTAAGAAAACCATCACTGCTCAAGGAATCACTACACTCTTTTGCCACAAAGTCTACAAACACTTCAGATTGTATAACAAGATCATCTCTGATTGTGGTCCTCAATTCACCTCCACTTTTGCAAAGGAACTTGGGAAACTTCTCAACTACAACCTTGCCCTCTCTACTGCCTATCACCCCCAAACAGATGGTGAAACAGAACATGTTAATCAAGAAGTCGAAACTTATCTACACATCTATTGTGGAAATAACCCTGACATGACTTATGCTGAGTTTTCCCACAATCACCACACCCGCTCTGTCATCAATCAATCCCCATTCTTTCTCATGATGGGATATGAACCCTATGTGCTTCCCTCTGTCCTCACTAACTCCAACATTCCAGCCATGGAATCCTGTCTCAAGGACCTCACCACCACTAGAAACAAAGCCCTTGCTGCTCATGAACTTGCCCACCAAGTTATGGCTGCTTAAGGAAACCAAGGCTTCATCCCCTTTTCCAAAGGAGACAAAGTTTGGCTAGAAGCCAGAAATCTGAAATGCTGTTCTCCCACTCCAAAGTTTGATCCGAAACAATGTAAAGATGCTAGTCCATATGGTAAGATAGGGTGCGTCCACAACCATCCAACATCAGGGTCTTGTGACACTGTGTGACCATGACTTAGCATCCCAGCAGCGGCAGAGAAATTCTAAATCGGGAATAAGGATTCGGCCTTGGGTCCTCAGGTCTCAACTGATTACACACCCAAACTAAGTTTTTTACGAATGGACATTTGACGGAAAATGTTAGCACAATATATATTTTTGATATTGTGTGAAGACAATTGTGACGTGCTTGGAGTGACACATCAACTGTCTCTGATATGGCAGGTATGGCATATCCGTGTGACATCTTCTTGGATGTGCTGGATTTCTTGAAGGTAAATCATGTGATGGGGGTGGGGAGTAAAAAAAAACCCAACAAAAAGAATGCACTAGCCTGGATCAAACCCAGGAGCTTACCTCAGCTAGCTACTATGTGACAAACCACTATATCACAAATCCACACCTATAGCTAGTTAGTTCTTACTATATATATAGTGTCTTTAGACTTAGCAAAAGGTAGTATGCCAGCTCAAGTGGACTCTGCTCCATGTCATGGTCTGTCTGAGTCCCGCTGATTGTTTCTGTGACTGGGAGACACCTTGGAGTGACTCGATTTGACTTGTTAGTGACCTTCTTTCTTTTAAGATTGTCCATCCTCAATTGAATGTATTGCTTCCTTTTGGGCATGGGTAAGCATAAGGTGGCCGTTTGTAGAGATTCTTGACAGTGGATTATTTGGGTGTAGTTAACACAAACTAATACACTACTTCTTCCACTGAGCGAAAACGAAAGATCTAAATCCAACAAAATCTTGTAGCTATCCATCCCGAAATTTTAATGGCATCAGAATGACTATTTTTTGTCTCTGTAGTTACTAGTTCAATTTTAAGTCATAAGTCACACTAAGTCACACTTTTGCATGTGACATTAGAAAGTTGTGGATGCGCCCTATCTTAGAACAAATCCTACTGGATTAGCGTGAGAGAAAAGGGACTCTTAGAAAATGGGGAAAGAGCAGGGAAGAAGTCCTGAGGGATTGACTCAGTAGACTGGTCAAAGTCTGGTCGGTAGTGATAAGGCTGGGCAATAAGACTGGTAGTCCGGTCGACAGTAAAGGTGTTGGTGAAGAGGGGAAAGATGTGAAGATGTTAGACAGTGAATTGGTGTCAAGTCCAGATCCTCCGGGTTCAAGTCCAGCGGAGATCTGAAGGGAGTAGGAACGGAGGTTCGACCTAAGTCGACAGAGGTGCAGAGGTATGGAGTACGGAGATCATGTAGGAGTGAGGACATTAGCGCAGGACTTATGTGTCATGCCCTTGTCAAGTCCCGTGTCCTCATATTTAGAGTAGAGGAAGGTCAAAGGGAAGTCAGACTTGAAAGGAGGTGACTTAGTTAATTTTTGTATTGAAGGTATGACAGAGAAATACAAGAGTTTATATATGTTTGAGATCCGGAGGAAGTATGGGTTCGAAACTACTAGGCAAAGGCCATGTACATAGGACTCAGGATGGAGGCAGAACACAGCCAGAATGGCTGTATGAACTGACAGGTGAAATGTAGACTATAACAAAAGGAGACTAATAAGTGGTACAAGTCTGGAGGTGATGTAACTCCGTGGATGTCCGTTGTTCCTAGGTCAAGGGTTGTCCGAGAACATCCGGAGTTGACCAGAGTTGAACTTGGCGAAATCTGGGATGTGACAGTATCCCCCTCTTAGGCCAAGCCCTTGAGGCCTGCCAGGAGAACCCCTGAGTGGAAAGTCGGTGTGGATGCTTTGTCTGAGATTACGTGATGTGGTCCACCCACAGATCAACGAACAGAATTGGAACTCTGCTGGATTTCGGATATAAAAGCAGGGCATACTCTGGTCGGACAGCCAACAACTCCTGATGTTGAATGCCATCACAAACATCAATCAGTGGCCGGACGCCCGCCTTGTGGAACATCAAGATGATGATGACGACGACGAAATGTCAGAGGCAAAGTTCACGAAGCGTCGGAGGCACATGAAGGTGTGCAAAGAAGAAGAGGAGCATCATAGATGCGAGGAGGAGGAAGAGCAATGTCGAGCAGCGGAAGAGGCGGAGGAGGTGCAGCGGCAGAAAGAGGCTGAGGAAGCGGTGCACAAGCAGGTGAGTAACTCCTCGGAGTTTTGGTCTTTCGCTAACGGAGTTCAGGCTGCGGAGGTAAAGGTGCAACAAGGCGTCAACAAGGGGAAAGGGTGAGCACCGCCGTGATGCGCGAGGTGCGAACAGTGAGGTCTTGGGTGCAAGGCCAGAGCTGGCAAGGCAACATTGTGTGTGGAGTGCCGGGACGTGAAGATGAAGTGCGAACGCCCCGGAGCGGAGAAGCCGGAGAAACAGAGGAAATGCGTGGACAGTGAAGCAGGACCTTCAAAGAAGCGGAAGAAGACGTCAGAGGCGATGGTGGAGGCATTGGATGATGAAGAACTGGACATCAAGACGTTGTCAGCGCAACTTGTTGAAGTGGTCCATGAAATCCGAAACGTCATGATGCAGCAAAACTGCCATCTGGAGCGCCAGAACGCGCTTTTGGCGCAACTCGTCGAACTGAAGACAACGGAGGTGTACAGAGGGGATGATTTGCAGGAGGAAGAAGAGGAGGTACCATTGGAAGAGTTGGCTGAGTTGACCACGGAGAGAAGTGAGAACACTGATCGAGAGCTGGAGGCTCTGCTTGCGGAGGGAACGGAGCAGTCCAGAACAGACACGGATGGAGAAGGAGAAGAGGAGTAGAGTAATAAGTTCTTTAGTGTTTTTGTTGTTATGTATACAAACAGAGTCAGAGAAGAAAAAGAAAAAGAGAAAGAACAGAGTGAATTAATTAAGCAGGGAGCAGACCGGGCTTGTCCAGATACTTCTGATGGAAGTCCAAGATGAAGTCTGTTGCATGTCCTAACTCCATAGCAAGTAACCAGGAGGTTTTGTCGTCAGTACCTTCATATCCTAACCAGCATACCAAGTACAGGAGTTGGCAATGATGTCTTCTTCGATCAATCTTGAAGTCTAATATCTCCTCGATCTTGTACTCTGGTTCACCTTCAACCTCAACCGGAGGTGGCAGAGGTTGGACGCGGTCTGGAATAATGTTCGGAATTGAAGGTTCTAGCTGTGAAACATGGAAGACAGGGTGTACAGATTTCATGGATTTGGGTAGATGGAGAGTGAAGGAGAGAGTTCTGGGTCTTGCTATGATGCTGAAGGGACCCAGGAACTTCTTAGAGAGCTTCTTGGAGGGTCGTGTAGAATGGAGGTATTTTGCCTTAAGCATTACCTGGTCACCAACCTTGAAGTCTGGAGCAGGACTTCATTGTTTATCTGCTGGTCCTTGGTAGCATTTTTGCGCTTCCAGCATCTCCGATCAAAGGAACTCATGGAGTTCATTCAAGTCCATGACATAGGACTTGGCTGCAGAAGAGGTAAGATCACGATTGGAGTGAACAGAGAAGTTGGGATGGTATCCTTTATTGGCGAAGAAAGGAGATACTCCAGTGGTAGCACTAGGAGCGTTGTTATAGCCGAACTCTGTGAGGGGCAAGTGTTCGGACCAGTCGTCTTGCTGATAGCTGCAATAAATCTGGAGGTACTGCTCAAGTGTCTGATTGGCTCATTCTGTCTGGCCATCCCCCTCTGGATGGTATCTGGAGGTGAAGTGGAGACACATGTCGAGAGCTTTACTGAGAGAACGGAAGAAATGTGAGACAAACTCAGAGCCCCTGTCGGAGGTAACATGGGATGGAACTCCGTGCTTGGAGAAGACGTGGATGAGGAACAACTTAGCAAGTCCTGCAGAGGTGATTGTATCGTGAGTCGGAATGAAGATGCATTGTTTGGAGAGTCAGTCAACTACCACAAGGATGGCGGTATATTCCTCCGAAGTTGGAAGCTGTTCAATGAAGTCCATGGAGATTGAGTTCCATGATTTCTCTGGAACTGGAAGTTGCTTCAGGAGACCATAAGGACGATGACGAGGAGTCTTCACACGAGCACAGGCTGTACAGGAGCTAACATAGTTTTTTTATTATGAAAGTCTGGATTTTTGGCCATGTATATTCTTAATGAATGAGCTCCAGGGTATGATTCTGACCGAAATGTTCTGCAGTCGGATGGTCATGGAACGTCCAGAGTATACAGAGACAGAGGTTGTCAGCTTCTGGGACATAGATGTGGTTGTCCTATAGAAGGAATCCTTTGGAGTTGATACTCCAACATGGGTCTAATGATGTAGAGGAAAGGAGGGGTGATGCGATGGGATCACTGGGGAGTGCGGAGAGGATGTCAGACTGGAGCTGCTCTATGTTGATTAGTGCGGATGCTCGGAGTAATGGAGCCTCGAGAACAGTGGCTCAGAGGGAGGTCGCGAGCTGTTCAGAAGTAAAAATCAACTGATAATTGTCAGGATTGACATGAGCGAAGTCCTTATCCCCCTCTTTGGGGTAGACGTCCCAGTGTCTAGTCAAAGCATCAGGTTTTGCTCTGAGCTTACCAGGCCAGTACCGAACAACCATATTGAACTGGTTAAGATACTCGGACCATCAGGCCTGGCGGTGTTACAGTCGCTACCAATTAGCCCCTATAACCCGGACACTATGCTTTTCCATTACACTTCATTTCCTACACTTTCATTCTTTATTCACTTTCCCACAAAGCCCATTACTATCCCATGTTATTGATCTTAAGGCTACACGCTCCAGACTTACACATGTTGCGCCTCATGCATGCCTCATGCCCCCTATCCAGCACATGCCCACACAGGTATGCTTATCCTCCAGTTATAACGATCCTCATGTTGCCTCATGTTACCCAGTGGTACCAACCCATGTACTAGTATAGTATCTGTAGATAAGCACTGCATGGTCTGTGCACTTGTATTAGTAGTATAAATACTATAGCCAAGTGACCAAGACTCTCTAGTCTTGTTTTCTTGGAGTTTTCCCAGAACAACTCAGCTAGTACTCTTGCCACTTCAGATGCTAGACCCTTAGGTGGGTTCTGATCGTTTCACTAGAACAAGACTATACTAACTGCCGAGGTCTAGCTAACCTCTCTGGGACCCCATCACCACCTTAACGCCACCCATCTCGCTTGATAGAACCAAGTAGGTTATTGATAAGCTGCTTACATGATCCCATTCACACCGGACTTTGATAGTGCCTTACTACCGCATCTCCGACATCTATGAGTATATGATTGCAGGAAGAACCAGCCTTCCTCCTCCAGCATCCCCTCCTTGCTCTCCCATCGCCGGCCCTTCATCGGGCATCACCTTCCCGGATGTCTTTGAACTAATCCCAGAAGAAGCCGTTGGATCAGGATCATACGATCCTAACGAGTACAACCCGTCGGACTACGAGGTCCAGATAAAGAGGGAAGAGAACCTACAGGTACTGATTGGCTATATGCTAGCCAAGTATGGACAGGACTGACGAGTCCATTTATAGGAAGAGTCGGACCAACTAGCCGACTACGATAGTAGCATCGACCAAGGGTATAGGACCCTTATCAACAACACCACTCTTGCACCTGAGGACGCCCCCTCCACCATTGTCAGGGCCACCACCATCAACACCAACTCCTTACCTGGTCAGTTCGGACATAGACATGCAGCGTACACTGAGGACCGTCTAACCCCGACATACGCAGATCTTGAGATCGTATATCTGCCCCTCGGATCTCGGATCTACAACTCTAGTACCCCACTCTGCGCCCCATCTGAGTTACCAGAACCCATAGACTGGGAACCTGTTTACCGTAGGCTCACCCACAGAGCTGCCCATCCTGCCATTCCTCAAAGAACTAATACTCAGCATACGTATCAAGAGGGTTCAGAGGAACACATCAACAGAATATTACGCAAGGGAATTCAGCTTGGTCGTCAGTGCACCAGAGATCTTAAGAGGATTGAGAATGCAAGACGCCAGGTACAACAGGCCACAGATCGTATCAGGGAACAGATACAGATTAAAGAGAGAACTCCTACCCCTGCTCCTGATCACTTTCACTTACCTTGCTGGTTCCGTATTCCTGATAGTACTACTGGCTATCACTCTAGCACACTCTGACCCCAATCAGCTCTTAGGACGCCTCTACATTACCTTCCATACTAGCTACACTCTCTCGATTATCACAATAAATGAGACCCCTGAAAACATCCGAATCAGGCCTGAGAACCCTGAACCTAATCAAAGACAGGAACAAGTAAGAGAAAGAGCCGCATGTGTGCAAACCGCTGCCACCCGCCACAGAACCCTTCATCTCCAATTCATTAATTAGCGCTGCATTCGTCAGGCAGAGTTAGCTGCAATTACAGAACAAGAAGCCGCTGCTGAAAGAGGAGACCCCTTACTGCCACCCAGACCAATCAGAGTTCCCGCACCCAAAGTTCAGGAACAAGAACCAGAACTAGTGGATCACTCAGCACTAGAATCCGAATCAGATCAAAGTTTCCAATACCCCGCTTAAGTCATCATGTCTAATGGCAATGGAAGCAATGCTATTGCCAATGCCTTCAATAACTTCCGATCAATACTAGAAGACCAAAGCATGGCTCAAACACAGAAAGATGGAATGCCATCATCGATATCATGGCAGCAATGCTCACAGCTTGTACCGCCCTCGGACAAGAAACTAACCAGCTCCAATCCACCATAACAACCCTAAGACTAGAAAAGGCTGACCTTTAGAATGAAGTCACAGACCTTACCGATTGGCTAAATGCTATTCCCACTACAGCAACCGCCGCTACCAAAGGATATTCCCAAAAAGTTGAGATCTTCACAGATCCAGGAGACTATGATGGAAGCCACGCCAAGTTTGATGAATGGTGGGCTAAGATACAAGTGTGGCTTTACCTTAACTCAGCTGCTATACCATCCAGTTCCTACACTGCCATCCAAGCAGTCCTATCCCAACTCAAAGGACCCACTGCAGGAAAGTTTGCTGAAACTTGACTGGCTTGAGGACCTATCTACCTTTGGCACCAGTTGGAAGAGGAACTACCAAAGTTCTTCCACCACGCAAACCAGAAAGACTGGGCTCTTATGGAACTTAACAAATTCCACCAAGGAGACTTTAAAACAGGACCATTCATCACTAAGTTCAAGTCCTTGTACAACATGGCTGGCATTGATGGAGCACATGCCTGTGCCATACTCGAGAAAAGCATGAGACCTTCTATTCTCACACAAATCACTAGAGAAAAGATGCGACAAACGGACATCGCTCCCTATGTTGCTCTAGTATCCGAAGTAGGATCTACTCAGGAGTCAATTGGACTTATCCTGGGAAGATCTGAAAAGAAATCCTTCCGTAATGACTCCATGAATATTAGATTCATTAACAACAAAGACGATGACACCCTTGACATTGGCTATTCTAATAAATCTAGAAAACCCAAATAAAGGTCCTCAGGAGGATCATCAGGATCTACCTCTACATCAGCAAACCAGGTACTTTACCACAGTCATCACATGAGTTACAGCATTATTACAGTGTGACAGCATTATTACAGTGTGACAGTCACTACAGTACCTAAGTGTGACAGTGCGACAAGCGGACAGTGCGCCATTTGATACAGCGTGACAAGCAGACGGTGTCACAAGCGGCTACAGCTCAACAGGATGCTACAGAGCAGTAGGAAATGGTCAACCAATGAATCGGAATGCAACACACGTTGGAATTGAGGTACTACATATGCCACCAGTTATGGCACTAGTACTACTACTATGTGTGGAATGTACAAACAAGACAGAAAGGACATGTTATATACCGGCATAGAAAGTGTCAGACTTCAGGAGACATAGTACCATCTAATAGACCAAATCGCATGAGAAATGGCGTACAGAATCCAAGTGCGATGAGTACATACTGCAGCTTAGGGTAGTCTCATTGGAGGCATGGCACCGTTTGCGGGCGGATGGGAGGTCAGCCAGTGCAATCCCATTCTTGCAGATTGTATTTCGAAGGCACCCTAGATTGTACTCAGTTGTGTCCAATTTTTTTTGTGCCTGGTCTGTGTGAAATTGGTACAGTTCACCGAGTGCGATGTTCTCAGTAAGCTGAGCATGGATGACATCCTGCTCCAGTTGACGAAGCTGGCGCTGAGCCCTCACGACGCTGAGGAGAAGGCGAGCCTCCTCTCTCTCAGAATCGTCTTCGCCGTCGCTACTGGTCACATTCTCTCTGGCCTGAGAGCATCAGGCTCGGTGAATAGGTCGCAACGAATAACCATAACTTACCTCCATGTAGTCTCTTCGTTGTGATGACATCAATGGTGAGGAAGGGGTGAACGACACGCTCAGTTTTGAAGCGGCACAGAGGGGTGTTGCAACATGGGAGGTGTGAGATGACAGTTTCTGGACCTTGAATGCTCCAATGGCCAGTGGTGTTCCTCTCTCCAGATTGGAGGATGATAGAACACTATCCTGACGAACAAGAGACCTAGGAACGGACATGGTTGTGCCCAGTGAGGTCGAATTTGGTGAGTCCGTGCCAGGGGTACCGGGAATAGTGGCAGTCGAGAGCTGCTGCTGGAGGATCGTGGCCCGAGGAACTTCACCCTTCTCATCACCGTCAAAAGAGTCTGACCTACGAGGCTGTGGGTGAGTCATCATGGTTTTGAAAGAGAAGAGCGACAGAAAGTGGAGAATAAGGGTATCCTTTTTTTTGCGGCTGAAGGTCAGATTATGAGTGGTTATCGCGTAATATCAAGTCCTCAAGGCCTCACTGCTGGCCTCACCCGATGTCGCTTGTATGCTTCAAGTTTCCCCATCCGAGTCGTATCTCTATAAAATGTCGACGACCGATTAGCTCGTTCGTTGTTTTCCCACAACCACTTCCTGCAATGCTCACCCTGTTGTGCCTGCTGTGCTATGAAATCCCACCCTCATGGTACTATCACTCTGTCAACGCTCCATTAGGCTGCAACAGGTTGTTGACATGGATCCGTTTCGCTATTGTAAGTGATCGTCAACATTATGTGACTTTGCATCTTGCATTTTCCAGTACCACCAGCCTGGTCCAACCATTGATATTGATCATTGACGGAACGCGTGTGCATCACCACCTTCCATCACCATGCGCCAGCAACGACTTTACCCTGAGGCTCATGGGTATAAATGGGTGAGCCCTCTGCAGACTCTGCACACATTCTCGGTTCAATGCCTAACTGTCCCAGGTGCTACAAATACTTTCCGAATCACAAAGGTGTTGCACTTCATCAAGCCCAGCCTAGATCTGCCTGTAATGTGAACCCTCCACCCGAGAGAGTCGTTGTCCATCTCCTGGATGACAGTGTCGACATCACGGCTACAGGATCGGATTCCCAATTCATAGAACATCAAGAACGTTCATACGACTCGGAAGGCCTCTCTGGGGCGGAATGGGACATGGGAAATGTAGATGAAGGTCCTGCTGCTCGGTTCGATGTCGTGATGAATGGAGAATACAACGTAGACGAGGATCCTCACCATCCTCCCGCCGATGCAGAACCAGAGCCAATACTTTCTGCAATATAGGTGTTATGTTCTGCGACTAGCTGGGTGGTTGACCAGTATCCGAATGCTGGACGTGTCACAGGTGATGGGCAGACCTTCCTCACCCGCTTTGAACTGGATCATTTCTCAGCTTATCGCAAGCTCAATCTGTATTACCCGTTTTCCACCCTTGCGGACTGGCAGATGGCCAATTTTCTCCTCACCTCACGACTCAGCATGAGGGCAATCAGTGAATTCCTGTCCCTCAAACTCGTATGTCTGCTCACTTGGCCGCATTGTGTATTTTTCTTAACCCCACCTTCCCGTCCCAGACAAAGACATTGCCTCCTTCGTTTTGGTCTGCAAAGGAATTACACTCTCGTGCGGAGATGCTCCCTTTGGGACCCGCTTGGAGGTTTAGGATTGTTCCTACTACCACCCATCCGACAAAGCAGCCAGTACACCTCTACTACCGTGACTCCTTAGATTGTATAGAGGTATTATTTAACAATCCGCTTTTCGCCGGCGAGATGGATCTTTCCCCATACCGTTTGTTCACCACCGTGGAATGAATTGTACGGCTGTACACGGAGTGGATGAGCAGCGATGGCGCATGGGAACTGCAGGTACGAGCTCCATACCATGTTGTGTATTCAAGTAGCTGATACCCCAGGCCCCTTGCTAGTCACAGATAACGCAAAGTGGCACACTCTGTGGGGTCATTCTCTCCTCCGACAAAATGACTATTACCAATATGTGCGGAGGTCGGGTTGTGCACCTGTTACTCATTAGCCTCACAAATATCAGAATGAAAACTCACAATAAGGCCTCATCACATGCTTTTCTTCTCCTCGCGTTAATGCCCATCCCTCGATTCATACATCCAACCACCCGAATCTGTTCAGTACTGGAAGCTTGGCTGTTCCATCAGTGTTTGGACATAGTCCTTGAACCGCTGAAGATCGCGACGCGCATCGGGAAGATGATGTCGGACCCTGCAGGCAACCTCCATTATTGCTTCACTCCGCTTGTGTCTTACATCATTGACACGCCTGAAGCGGCCATGTTGGCCTGTGTACGGGGACAGACCTCTTCTGTCACTCTGGTGAAGTATGACCAATTTGGAAATCCGAACGCATGTGAAACTCGAACCGGCGCCCTTACTATGACACAACTTCAATCCCTCGAGACGGACCCTGCAGTCGTCGAGAGATACTTCACTGAGTGTGAACGCTACCGTTTGAGTGGGGTCTCTCATCCTTTTTTCCGGGACTGGCCACTTTCTTGCCCTTCACGATTCCTGACCCCCGAGGCTCTACACCACTGGCATCGCTTTTTCTGGGATCATGAGTTACGGTGGTGCATAGAGGCGCTCAGTGCTGGTGAACTAGACTTCCGCTTCTCTGTTCTTCCTCTTGTCACCGGCTTGCGTCATTTCAGTCATGGTGTCACCAAGTTGAAGCAAGTCACTGGGCGGACGCAGCGAGACACACAGCGATACATCGTAGTTGTGCTATCCAGCTTTCCTGACACCAACATCGTTGCTGCCATCCGGGCACTGATGGACTTCCGCTATTTGGCACAGGCTCCAGTCATTTCCTCCGTCACTCGCAACAGGATTGCTGCCGCATTGGCGAAATTTCACCAGCACAAACAGGCAATCCTCGACCACAGTCTCCGCTGCGGGCCGCAAACCAATGCACCACTTGAGCACTTTAACATTCCCAAGCTTGAGATGATGCATAATGTGGTTCCGAGTGTCAGCAATGTTGGAAGCATCCTCCAATGGACTGCCAACACCACTGAACATCCCCACATTGAAGTTGTCAAGAACCCCACTGCTATGACCAACAACATGAACTACAATGCCCAGATTTGTCGCACCCTGGATCATGATGAGAAGTGCCAACTTTTTAACATTGCAATTAGTCTCAGCCAGCAATATAAAGACATGGAGAATGGTGGTGATGCAGACCAGGAGCCGGATGCAGATGACGAAATTGACAACGGGATGGACGACAATGATAATTTGGCAGGAGAGCTTTGGTCTGAGTCACCACATCATCAGACAACCAATCTTTTCGCTGTAGCTCAGCGACTCCTCAAGGCAGCTCCTGGCACCATTCCTAGACCACTTCGAGTCTTTGTTTCCTGCTCTACAGCTTTCCATCTCAACCGCGAGCCCTCAATCCGCCATGTCTCTATCGATGATGCTGCACAGAAGTTCAATATTCCCGACCTGCGAGGAGCATTTGGGGACTACCTCAACCGTGAAGGTCACTTCATTCGAAACTTCCATGTCTTTGGTGGTCCACAGAGATTGCCCCAGGATGTTCCACTCCCTTTCAATGAACTCCACATCTGGTATAAGGTCCGTCTTCAGCAGAAGTCGTACCATGACCTGTCAATACTGGGCTTGGCTTTTACAGTCCATGCTCACCCACCTGACCAGACATGGAAGTACGGCCACTACAGTGGTGCGCTCCTCAACATTGACGAGGCACATGCATGGCTGTCAAGCAGCTTGGCAGGTATGTAGTGATTTTACACACGAGAGGGTGACAATCATAAAATTTGAACCATGCAGGTCACTCTGTTGTCCTTGTTCGCATGGTCATGTGTCCCGCCCCCCATAGAAAGCAGGAATGCCCATGGATGAACCGCCCCCTTGTCTATGCTGAACACCTCAATATTGTTACCCAGGCCAATAGATCAGTTGTCGAACCATCCTCGGGACTGCATGTCCTGAAGTGAGCAACACGTGCATCCGGAGTGCCACTTGGCGAGATATTTCCACTGGATCAATTACAATCCTACTGCCACCTTGCTCCTTGCTTTGATCGCGCTCAGGTGGACAGTTGACTGAGTCATTACAATAGTATTCACTCCTCCTCCACGATGGTTTTGAACAAGTACATCGACAAAGATTTCTACTATGCTGTTACAGGCTCGTAGATTCTGTTTTAGACCTCTGTGTAGTATAGTTCAGGGACTAGAAGCTGTAAGGGTCACGTAGTAGAGTCAGTATTTCCTACTTGCAACTTGGAGATCAGAGATATGCTCTGCCCATCATCATGATACTGCATCTCTGGGCCATTTCCACACTCGTTTTGAAGATTCAAGTTGAGTGATGCCTTCCGACATGTCTTTCACCACTCTCATACATCGACAATGCTGGACAACCGTGTACACAGGCCATTCTTCCCGCACAGTCAGCCCACACCATATATGAGCAGCACGACTGGTCATGATTATACCACAACCGGTTACAGGACATCTACTGGCTACTATGGCTCCCGCCCCTCATCCCTGGCCAGTTCAACCATCTCCTCTACATCTTCCATTTCAGAACCCCTCTCTTCTTTGTCCCTTTTGGCACTGAGGGCAACAACTAGCAGGAATGACACGCAGCTCAGCCCGAGCGATTTTGCAAGCACATTTTCCAACACTTTTGCTGAAGCAAGGAGCGTGACGAGCTCCCCTGCTATCTCGCCAACAGTTTCACCCTTGCGCCGACCACAAACGTCACTGCGTTCTCCTCTCGCCTTGGTCCACAACATTGTCGCAGCGTGGAAGGAGCGCACACCAGCACTGGGAAAAGCAAAATCATCCACCAAATTGTCCGTTTCGCCCGTCATAAAGCCGGACGGCGTGTTTGGTCTCTGTAGATGTGCCTCACGGGTCGAGAGGGGTCAGCAACATGCTTCGGAGAATACAGGTGATGGTCATAATCCACCTACTACCACCCAAAGTGTCAACAGCAACATTATCCCTCCACCCTTTGACATTGCTGAATTGGGTGCTTACGCACGAGATGGTCAAGAGGTATGTGCTCGCATGTCGTTCGTTTCTTCGCACTAACGATTATGCACAGCTGCTTCGCAAAGGAGATTTGTGGTACCTGAACATGCAATCCGGACCCCCGTATTGCTGGCAGCGCTGTGAAGCGTTGTTATACCCACACATGTTACTTCTATCTTGGATTGCCCCTGCTGGTGGCAGAGGCATCATAACGTTGGATTTACTCAATTGTACGGAAGTGTGCTCCATTCCTTCTCTGAGTCATTCCAGCGCGAAAGAGGATGTCGGGACAATTGCTGCTCACGCTCAGATTGCCGAGGGTAGTTGCCCTCCTTTAATGGAGCTACTTTGTCCTTTCCAGTTGCTGTACAGTGATGGTGTCGAAAGACTAGCTGCAGAAAGTGCAAGGCAGAGAACCCGTTGGGTCGGTGCCATTTGGTACACTATCCTTTTCTACTTTCGCAAAGTATTGTTTTGTTAATGACCGCTCGCAGGGACGCATTGGATCGCTCTGTTACCTTGCCGAGCCATTCAGAACCGGGTTCTCCAACAGGTTCTATCGGCACAATTCGCACAATGACAATGACCACCAGCGCTTCTGGCTCTGGTTCTGGTTCGGCATCAACTGTGTTTGTCCCACCCCTGCACACGATTCCCAGCCTGTTGGACCTGCACACGTTCTCGGACTCATCAAGCACCGGTTCGCTATCTTGTGCTCTGTCATTCCCTCCGCACTACACGCATACTATGGATGATGGAGCTGTGTCCAACCAATCTTACATCTATCCTGGTGATCCTCGAGTCATTGCACCAAGTTGAAGTAGTTCCCTGCGTCACACAAGCTCGCTTACCGATCTTGATGAAGAGTTTGCTTCTGCAGTCAGTTGGGCGAGGAATGCAAAACCTGGCCTTGGCTTCGGCCTAAGCATGGTGGGAGGGGCAATTTTGGGTGACGGGTCACCAGTGACTGTTTCGAGTGGCCCAAGGCTTAGTGGTGAAGACTGAAGTGCACATCACTCCGCCTCCCACCGGTAAAACCAAGACACGTCCTCTATCTGATATTTCAGATGACAACTTCTTTTCTGCGGGTTCTAGGACGTTGTCGAGTGAGCCTCGTACAACCACAAACTCATTTTACACGGGGACAGATTATTTTACCTCGTCATCCAACATGCGAAAGACTGTCACTGGAACTATAACTGACGAGACAGCATTGGAGTTCACGTCTGGTGGCTCCAATACGCAGATCGTGCCTTCGACCCTCTCCTATAGGCATACCGAGTCCAATTCCTATTTGGGTGACTCACATGACAGATCATACAGTCACAGCAGTTATACATCATCTTCCCTGTCATCCTTGTCCAGAAGCCAGGGAATTCGGAGGAGGCACCATAGTAGGAGCGACATTTCCGACAAGGAGAACACTACTTCGGGCTACACAGCTTCACAAAGTTGTTCCACGTTGAGTAGCTGGATGAGAAGCTGCTCCACTACTCCAACACCCGCTCCTTCCACTGCAACCTTATCTGCGCTTGGGATTCTGGACAGCTCAGGCAGTGAAGGGTATGAAACTGCCAACTCCCCATCGACTGCATCGTTCAAGTCATTACCCTCGATTTCTTCCAAGACAGACTATGCAACTGTCGAGCAGTGCAAAACGGAAGTCTCCACTGGTGTCCACATGAGGGACCATTGCCAGTGTGCTTCGGATGTCTTGTCCGAATACGTGATTGCAGACAAATGCAAGACAGAAGCCTCAACCGAGTTCTACACAGCCGAGAAGTGCAAATCGGTGACAGAAACCAAGTTTGTCACCACGGCACTCTGCGAATGCGAGCGAACGGAACAATCAGAAACCCACTATGAGACCGCGTCTTTATGCAAGACAATCCCTTCTGAGGCGAGTATGCCGCACTCATTGGCTGTCGACCTTCCCATCGAAAAGGCTCCGACACCTCCTACAAAAACCCCCACAGAGGTTCCTTCATTGCAATCACCTGAGTCGGACATCCATCCAGAATTACCTCCCGAGTCTGTGCCTCTTCCTCCTTCGGAGATCAGTCCCACTATATTGAGTGCTAGTCGGGACCTCGAATCAGAGCACATTGAGGAAACACCTGCCCCCCCCCACCGTTGATAGTGAGCTCCGGTGAGCTCTCAATGTCTCTACCCATGACTGTCGAGTCGAGCTCCAAGGAAGAGTCATCACGAATGCCAACCATATCCAGTACCAAGTCTTCCGAGTTTGTCATGAGCGATCTTTCTGTGAGTGAAGTGAGCTTACCATCCCCAGCCCCATTGGCGACCACAGAATCCTCTCCTTCTATCCACCCGTCCCAATGGGCCCCAGAAACTGACATCTCATATGAATCATCACAGCTTCAGCCAACGCCTCTCCCCCGCTGCTGCTCGCTACAGTCATCCAGACTGTCATCTCGCCCTCTAGCGGGTTGACCCCTCTCTCTCTCATGTCTACAGCATCTTCATCCTTGTCTCGTACACCATTGTCGGTCTCTAGTATCTCCAGTCTTCCAAGTAGAATTAGTTTGGTGGAGGACGATGGTATATCACTGGCTGACGTCCCCCCCCTTCAGAAGTATCAATGGAACCTTCACTCTTGTCCAGCCTTCATAGCTCAAGCATAAGCTCAGTGCATTGTGTGAGTACACAGTGTAGCCAGTGTGCTCTACATTCTCATTGCTTGCAGTCCCCCCAGCCAATGAGGGTGCCACCTCCTGAAATTTCTCTTTCTGACCACTCTCCTGCACCTTCCCCTAGTGTCAGCTCCGACACACCGCAGACGAATCAACCTTCAATCCACTCTGTATTGGAGACGGCACAAACGCAGACTATCCATGAATTGGATCACCTCAGGAGTCAGGAGCGTCACAAAATTTCCAAAAATATACAAATAATTTGGGATGAACTATACGACCTATCGGAATATGTACGCACCCACTTGGTTGAAACCGAGGGGCTCGTCATCCCAGAACAACTGGAGCCTCCGGCTGTTTCCCATAGGGACCAGTCTGTGGTCGCTATATCCGAACGTAGAGACCAATCCGTAGCCACCATGAGTGTGGTCTCCGAGCCCAGGATCACACCAATTGGACCTTGATCGCGTCATTTGATACCAATCCTGCTCACACCACCACCTGTCCAGTCTCCTTTGACTCGCTCAACGAGTTCTTTGATGTCTTTGATGTCTTTCCTGTCTTCCCACCACTCGGATGACTTCAGCCTTTTGGATGTAGATGAAGTGGAAGTGGAAATGCACCCACCTTCTCCCGCCTGGCCATCGGAACCGTCGTCGCCTTCGTCTGGTCTTACACCTTCGATAATCTCGTCTTCTGAGCCATCTCCTGGACCAACACTTTCTCTTACCTCATTGTCTTCTTCCCCCACACCTCCACCTTCATCCCCTACTCTCTCTACAGGGTCGACGACCTCTAGTGACTCTACTAGTGTTATGGCTCAACAAGTGCTGGGGATTACATTGACCACTATCCGAGATATGCTGGCACAGGTAGTATAGGAACAGACCACCGCCCTTTGGGACGGACAGGCAGCAACTAACCATGTGCTGGACGAGCTTCGGCAATCCAGACCTGTGCCACAGGACAATACGGAAATCTTTGAATGGTTGCACCATATCCAAGCTTTAATCGAGACGTTAATTGATGCCTGGCGGGTCACAACTCAGTGAGATGATGAAGAGTCTGTAGAGGAAACAGAAACTATCTGAATTATCAACAAGTCGACGGAAAGAGTGGCCAGGGAAGATTCGGATTCCCAGACTGACGTAGAAAGTTTGCTGTCTCGTTGGAGGGACATGGTCCGAGGACGGGATCGGGAAGTTGAAACCTTTGACAAGATGCGACTAGGTGCATTACTCAGAGGTGGGTATGCTCGATATCCGAAAACCACGACCAAAACATGTTCCCATACATACTGTTTCTGCTGCCGCACCGTCAAACTCCTTCAAGTTTCCTTTTTTGTGGCCTTTGATGCATATCTCTGGGTTGTAATTAGCAATTGTACTATGTCTAAACTTGAAGGGTAGCGATTTGGCTATGCGGATGTTGTAATTGTGTGATGGGCTCTTACGTGTCACACAGACTTCAACATTGAACACCATCGTCCATTGACGTATCTCTAGTACGCCGCTCCCCCATTACTCTCTATCCTAACACGCTGTACACCGCATTATGACGCCTTATAAGACCTTACTTGTCAAGCGGTGAACCCTCGAGTCGCTGAGATTTTTCCTCTCGCTCCTGTCTCCATCGAGATGGCTGGTGGCTGTCACAAACAGCTGCCTGCTACACAGGATCCTCCGCAGTTGTCTGCCCCCCCCCCCACGACGCTCGAAACAAGCGACTGCTGGTCAAGGTGGTTACACAGATCAGTTGGAGAGGGTCGCTGCTGTCATTGAGACACTGGCGCGCCAGCCATCTTGTGGGCGGGATGCTAACCTGCCTGATGACGAGCCTGTCAATCTCATGGCTCCAGCTCCCCGCCATCCTCGGAGGGGCACCCATCATCGTTCTGGCAAAGGTTCAGAGAATAAAGTACATACTTTTCCTGTTCTTCACTGATGAAAAAGCTAATCTATGTACTCGAAGACCTCAGCGGCTCTGCCCTCTCACTCAGTCCCCATATCGCAGACCATGAGGCCAGTCTCTGAGCCTGCCCCACCCGATGGTCACTTCAGGTATCAGATTCCATCACCCGCTCCAATGTTCGTGGGTTCTCAGTCGATTGTCAACTTCGAACAAGATCGCATTTCAAGGAAAGCGTCTCATTCAGCAACGAGCGCTGGAAGCAAGGCTTTGGGTGCTACTACACGGGCTCCTTCTGGGCCAGATCCTTGCCCTACCCACGGTATGTGCCCTCCCCAATCAGGCCCAAGGTCCAATACTCCAGCCCAACCCTCTCACCCCGTTCCCCATGTACTGCCGCAGTCATATGCAGGACATCAACAGTCACAATCTCGCTGATCAGCATCAGAGGAAACTCCCTGTGCTCACATGGCCCCATCCAATGCTCGTTACTCCTCCCCCTTGTCCGAAGTGGAGGATGAAAGCCAGAAACCGGGTGATGTAAATAATGAGTTATGGGATATAGAAGAAGAGAAGGGAGGGGATGAAGGGATGGAAGGGGATGAAGGGATGGAAGGGGATGAAGGGATGGAAGTGGACGAAGGGATGGAAGGGGATGAAGGGATGGAAGGGGACGAAGGGGATGAAGAGGGCGGAGAGGATGAAGAGGACAACATGGATAAAGGGGACAATAAAGATGAAGAAGACTTGGAGGAGGGTGAGCAGAGATTCTCGGATGTGCCATTCGAGGACGAGGGCAGATGTACACCCAACAACCTGTCTGGCGGTGCTATGACCAAGGACATCGCCGATCCTGGTGAGTTGTATTTCATTCTAGTTTCATTATATAACTCACATTCTCATTGTCTGAAGATGAGTATGCATTTTATGGTGATCATGACGACACTCTAGCAAGCCCTCAAGCAACTCAATGTGGTGACTCTCAACAACCTTCCGTGCCTCGCTCTTTACCCAGCCAGCGCCAGCGAGGAGATGACCATCGTCCTCTCGCCCAGTCCCAACAGTTCTTGAATGGACAATTTCAACGTCAATCGGATACTCAAGACAATGACCGTTCGTCTGCCTCCAGCCGTACAAACTGGTAAGTTGATCCACAGTCTTGTTCCCTGGTCAACCACACCCTCATGCTCATTTATGTCCATCTAGTCAACCACGTCTTCCCACTCAATCACACGTTCCTTCACAAACACGTCAGTCTAGTCAATCGCATCCTGCACAAGCTCCTGCTCGATCGCATGCTCCTGCACAAGCAAGTCGCCCCGCTCAATCCCACGTGTCATCTCAATCTCGTCCCCAAGTGCAAGGACAGCTGCAGGCGCTCTTACCACCACCTGCCTCCTGCTTGAACACCATTGTCAGGGATCCAGTCAATGAAGCCAAGAAATCTCACCGTCCTGGCGATGAAATGGTAGGTTTGAAGTTCCCTGGCTTCTATAGACTGATGGATTTTCAGGTTGACGTTGACTACGACCTCCTCAAGCGTCACCACTTCACAAACAGGCGTCGTCGACCACCCTCACCCACTTACCTTGACGGCGTCTGTTCCAATGGCACAGGCAAGTACAAGAAGGCCAGACAAGAAGACCCTTTGAATGGACATTCTGCGTTGCTTGAACCTTAGTCCCTGGGTAATAAAACTAATGATACAACCGATGGACCACCACAGAATCAGCCCGAGGAGTGCAAGGGCAGGTGGTCCATTAATCCTAAGGGAACGAAGCCGGTTAATCCGACAACCCTCGCTTTCTTCCCTCCGCTTTGGACAAAGCCCCTTGATCCCGCAAAAGCACACATGTGGCTCTATACTACAGTGGAAAACCCATTCCCTTCGCTTGCAAATGCCATTGATGGAGCTTGTCAAGAGTGCCTATTCGAGACTCTTGCATATTATGAGGACAACAATCTTGAACTTGAAGCAGGTAAGTCTTATGCTTTCAACCCGTTTTACATACTTACATTCCATAGATTATTACCCCAAGTACAAACGAGAGATGGCTAGGCTGGTAAGTCTGGTACCCAATACGAGGATGCCGCTCATTCCTTTCAGCTCTACAATGACGTCTCTACGTACCGGTGTGAAATCAAGAAGCTTGTCGTGCAAAACATACCCATCCACTACCGACTGTGCCCCCCGTCGAGTGCGAGGATGGATGCCGAGTGTTACAAGTCCATTCGTAACCAAGCGCAAGCATTGCTCGATAACTGGCTTTTCCTGCATGGTGAACCTGACGAACAGGTACATCGTCTCCTATATCACCTACAAACACTAACTGATCAACTACAAGGGGAAAACGAGCAACTTCGGACATGAAGGTCTTAAATATGTTTGCCTTGGTCTCTTCTACTTGAACACCTCAAAGTCATTGTGTCAATTCCCAGACTTCCACAGTTATATTCCATACAATGCACTTGCACTCATGGCTGCATTTGTCAGTCATTTCCTCTCTTGTTTTTTTTGTCTTTCACCCACAATCTCAATAGATACAGGTCGTCCTTGGTATCTTTGCAGACTATGGCTATGTTCCCCGCAACCTCAAGATTGATGTCAACAAGCTGAAGGATAGCTATGATAAGCTACAACGAACCCTGACGCGACTTACGATAGACAACTACCATGGTGTGAAACTCGACAAGATGCTGGAGGACTGGGCGACAATTGGAATGTAAGTACATCTCAGCTTCGTTTCTTGACTGACTAACATCCTTTACAGGACTGGTTACTCGACGGCTGTAGTCACCCACACAGGTGATGATGAAGCATTCATAGTCCTCGATTAGTTACTACATAGCATGTATATCCCATCTGAAATGATAGTTCTTGCTATATCGTGAATTTGTGTACGACATTGCACGGTAGTGGACAATCTGTATCATACAATACAGTCCTCTACAGTACTGCGCGTATGTACAGCACTGTCAGCCCTTACCAACTGTCCGGTGCTGTACACTGGTGCACTCTGTATGGTACAATACAGTCCTCTACAACAATGCACACACTACCAGCTGTCCGGCGCCGTACAGAGCTTGCCATCGGCAAGGGCTGGACAGTGCCATACACATGTGCTACAGTACTGTAGAGGTTGCCGAAATTAATTCATATCACCCAAGATCAGACGGGATTTACAGCATGTGACATAACTGTATGGTAACTGTACAGGCAGGACCTAACTGTACTCCTGTAATTGCTGTAAATCATTGTACAAGTCTGTGCAATTACTTCTGGGATTGCTGATGTAGCTGCTTCAACTGTGAAGGTACAGGTCACTTCACTAAAGACTGTAAGAAGTCTTCCACATGCTGCCCTCATTGTAATTGGTCCAGAGGACAACATAAACCCACATGTAGCAAAGGTAGACTACTCTGCGCTACTACTACCGATCCTGCTACGTCATGGGATCAGATACAAGAATCCTTACCTCGTGCTTGTCAAGGAATGACTTTTGATGAAGTCTGCGCTCTTTTCCAATCTATGCCTTCTGACTCTAAGGGAAAAGCCAAAGCAACTTGAATGACCTGGGCAAACAAGTTGCATCTCAATTTACAAGTTTCGAAATTGTAAATAACTAATCTTCTATCTATTCAAGTCTAGAGGGGCCTTCAATTGATTCAGAGCTTGGCCGGAACTTCATACCAGTGCTTGATTCCTCTAAAGAACTATTGGAACTCCCAGAGATTGTCAAAGTAAACTCATTATACTCAACTCCATCCACCATTGAACAGAAATGCATTGACATCCATCAAATGTACTCTTCTCTATCTGATGCAGATATCGAGGAACTACTTCTGACTCCCAAAATTGCTCGTATCCAAGGCAACCCGGCCAAGGAAATCATGTTACCTATAATCATTGCTAAATCAGATCGACACTCGATCAACATTCTCACTCTATTGGACTCAGGAGCTAATACCACATTTATTGATAAAAAATGGGCTATCACAAACCAAATACCTTTGAAGCTCCTTGATCACCCAATCCCTGTATTCAACATTGATGGAACACGTAATGCCGCTGGTAGCTTAACGCACTATGCCGACCTTATGATTAATTATCTCGGACATCAAGAAAAGACAATTGCCGAAGTAACTGACTTAGGCAAACACCAAATGATCCTAGGCTATACATGGTTACAACACCATAACCCAGAGATCGATTGGGAAACAGGAATCATCCATATGATGCATTGCCCTGCATCTTGAAAAATGAAATCAGGAAGTTCTTTTGCCAGAACCATTGAAAAACAAAAACGTGATCTACTTATACAGATTAATGCTGCTAAGTTAGATCTACCACTGAAATCTGATCCCAAACCCACAGATCTAGTCCCGAAAGAGTATCACAAATATCTTCACATCTTCACAAAGAAAGAATCTGAGCGAATGCCTATCAGAAAACATTTGGACCACACTATAGACTTCAAAGAAACCTTCATACCTAAGAAAGGACAATTGATTCCCCTATCCCTGACAGAACAGAATGAAGTCAGCAACTTCATAGATGATCAACTTCGTAAAGGCTATATTAGACCTTCGAAGTCTCCATAAACTTCCCCTGTCTTCTTTGTTCTAAAGAAAGATGGAAAGAAATGAATGGTACAGGATTACCGATATCTTAATGAACACACAATCAAGAATAACTATCCATTGCCACTGATCTCCCAGCTTGTTGACAAGCTTAAAGGAGCTAAGCTATTCACGAAAATGGATCTCCAATGGGGATACAACAATGTTTGCATCAAAGAAGGAGACGAATGGAAAGCCGCCTTCGTTTGCCACCAAGGAGCCTATGAACCTCTAGTAATGTTCTTTGGCTTATGCAACTCCTCAGCCACATTCCAAACAATGATGAATAACCTATTCTCCAACATGGACGATGTCTGTGTCATCTATACCGACGATCTCATGATCTTCACAAAAACAGATAATCACCAAGAACATGATAGAATCATACTTGAAGTACTTAAACGCTTAGAAGAAAATGATCTCTTTATTAAACCAGAGAAATGTTTCTTCTGCATCAAAGAAGTAGAATTCCTAGGAATGACTATTACTCCTGAAGGAATCTGCATGGATGAGGACAAAGTCAAAGCAGTTCTTGAGTGGCCTACCCCCACTACTGTTTGACAAGTCCGCAGTTTTCTCGGCCTCACTAACTTCTACCACCGATTCATAGAAGGCTATGCACAGATTGCTCACCCTCTCAATGATCTTACCAAGAAAGATAACCCTTTCAAATGGACTGATTCACAACAAACTGCGTTTGATACACTTAAAAGGAAATTCACCACTGCCCCTATACTTGCATTCCCCGATAATGACAAAACATTCTGATTAGAAACTGATGCTTCCGATTATGCCACAGGAGCTGTGCTCTCAATTGAGATTGATGGCAAATGACATCTAGTTGCTTACTCATCTTATTCCATGTCACCAGCAGAACACAATTATCCTATTGCAGATAAAGAAATGCTCAGCGCCATCAGAGCTCTAGAACTCTGGTGCCACTATCTTAAAGGAGCAAAACACAAATTTGAGATCTGGAATGACCATGAGAACCTCCAATGGTTCATGGTATGCCAAGATTTAAATTGCAAACAAGCCTGATGGGCTCAATATCTATCTCACTTTCACTTTAAATGGTTACATAAAGCTGGTACTTCTATGGGCAAAGCCGATGCTCTATCTCGCAGAGAAGACCATGCTGAAGGAAAAGAGGACGATAACAAAGGCATACTTATGATGCCGAAAGACCAAATCTGCACTGCTGTCCGGCTTGACACAGATGCTGACACTCTTCGTGAATGAATCAAAAATGCTATCATTAAATTAAAAGAAACTGACATCAAAGTTATGTAAAGAAAATCAAGTCTGTATGGAGCAAGATTTGCTAGCAGACCAAAATGGAAAGATCTTCGTCCCTGATGTCGATGATCTCCGAATGGAAATCTTACATTTACATCACAATACTCCACTTGCAGGACACTCCGGAGCAGAGAAAACATTAGAATTGATCCAACGCAGCTATACATGGCCAGGATTGAGCACATTAGTCAAGGACTATGTCTCATGCTGTGATCGCTGTGCACGATTCAAAGGATAGAATATTATGCCTGTAGGAAAGTTACAACCCCTGCCTATACCCGATGGTCCATGGCAAGATCTGTCTGTCGATTTCACTACTGATCTTCCCTTTGCAAAGGATTCGATTCAATCCTAGTGGTTGTTGATCGATTCTCCAAAGAAGTCAAATTCATCCCTTGCAAGAAAGCTATATCCACGCTTGAAACTGCTAAACTATATATGACCTATGTTTGGAAACAACATGGTCTACCGCACACTATCATATCCGATTGAGGACCACAATTTGCCTCACAAGTAATGAAAGATCTGTGCCTCTGATTAGAAATCCAACCTAAATTATCCACCATGTTTCATCCACAAACCAATGTACAAACTAAATGAATGAACAGAGATTTACAACAATACCTTCATCTCTTTACTTCTGAAAAACAGGACAAATGGGTTGATTGGTTGTCACTTGCACAGTTCTCTTATAACTCGAAGCAACAAGCTTCCACGCAGAAAACTCCCTTCTCTGTCATCTGTACTTATGATCCTAGAATGGGATTTGAGCAACACACTACCAAAGCACCCACTGCAGAGCAGCTCATATCCGATATTGCCCAAACCCTTGATCAAACTAAAGCTAATCTCCTTGCTGCTCAAAACCATATGAAAGCACAAGCCGATAAACACCGATCCGCTGTGCCGGCTTATGCCGTATCTGATAAAGTTTGGCTTTCAACTGAACATTTGAAATTACCCTGCGCTTCTAAGAAGCTATCCGAGAAATGGCTTGGACCCTATGACATTACCAAATTGATCGGTCCCAATGCAGTTGAGCTGCACTTGCCAAAATCAATGAGAATTCACCCAGTTGTGAACATCTCCCATGTTAAACCATACAAAGAACGTCTTGATGGTCAACCTACGTTCTGCGCAGGACCAGTAGAGGTCACCGAGGAACAAGATGTTGAATTTGAAGTTGACTACATTGTTGATTTTCGATGGAAAGGACATCGCCTTGAATTCCTTGTACATTGGCAAGGGTATTCTGATGATGATCACACTTGGGAACCTGAACCCAACTTAAAACATGCTCAGACAGCAATAGATGAATTCCATCATGCACATCCTAATGCACCCCGACGCCTCTGAATGACATCATTTGAATTCTTTAATCTATTCAAGCATTGTGAAAAACCTATCCCCAAAGTCACAGATAATCATCTCCCATTTGATCGACTTGATGTTGATTAAATCCCTGGGCTGTGTCAGGGTTACCAACACAATATACATTGACTTCTGGTTGAGCCTTGCTCCCACACAATGTCTTATACTGCTTTCTTCACCTTTGCCTACTGTGCTTTAACATATGCCTTTCCCCAAACACGATTTAAATGGATAATAAATATGCCTGGCTTCTTGCCTCGCCAGCCCACATGCTTCAGTACCCCCGAGGAAATTAATGCTTACCTCCTCGGCCTTCCTCGTGTTATGCAGTATGTTGATGACTACATCTGAAACAACCCTAAAGACTCACAGTTAAGTGAAGCTTCGGTGCTAGGTCGCTTGCACAGAGAAAAAGACAAGAGGAGAGAAGATGAGTTGCCTGTAGGGGAAACTCCAAGAGAACAAGACTGGTGTTCTCTGGCGTTGAATTGGGGTTTATATAGTAAGTACATGTGCGCACAGACCGTGCTGTGCTACTGCTATATATAGTAAATAGTATGGACACTGGGTCACGTGATATACCTGTGTACATAGCCCGGCATGCGTGATGC